>JAMKCH010020224.1:0-62840 GCA_023653785.1 Ophioderma brevispina
TATGTGGCGATTTGCTATGGACGAGTTGGTATTGGGCGAGGTGATATGGGTGTTGATATTATTGTTCTTTAATGGAGAGTTTTGGATTTCATCAAATTTGATTTTGTTGCAAAGTGCGTCGAAGCCGTCCCTTTTTGTTGTGTCACAAGAGAGCTTAACGCAGTTCGTAACAATTTTTTTCGTGGGGAGTAATGTTCTTAAATGGAAGATCTTGAAAATTTCATTACTTTTCATTTTGTTACAAAGTGCGTCAAAGTTGTCCCTTTTTTATTCTGTCACAAGATAGCTTAACGCAGTTCATAACAATTGTGTTTCAAAGTGCGTTTTTTGTTATTAAAGGAATTTATTGGCATAAATCTATCGGCACATATATAACGAAATATCCCTAATAAGACGTACTAGATTGTTTTCATGGTCATTGGAGTATTCCTTGCGAAAAAAATCCAGATTATTCCGACAAATGTCACGACTGTACAACAATCATGGAGCTGCCATCTTTATTCCCTGTGCTATATTTACAACGCCGCACGCAATACCGAAACAGAAGCCAGCGTGATATATTTCGATTGACAAAATATATTATTTCCATTATTCTTTTAACTTTCTATAAGAAAGGTTACGTTTGCGATGTCTGCAATGCTTAGCTTATAAAAATAATAACCCTATATAGACCTATAATCATGTTTAAGTACAAACATTAGTACTAATAACAGTTTTAAAAAGGAGTTACATTAAAATGCTGATTATATCCCAGTTGAAATCCAAATGGCAAATAGTTCTGTGCAATACAAACGTCATAAATACACTGTTATAACGGCACTTAAAAATGCACGGTTTGTCACCTACATACCGTTTATTACCCAATTTTGCTCAAGGTCACAACATTTTTACGGGCTGCCGTTTGAGAACGGAAAGGAATATGAATTTTCTGTTTGTGACCTACCCTTAGTTACTCTAACAATTATCCCTGAGGAGAGTTAGAGCAAAATTCAAGGTCTATGGTGAACTCCCTTCTAGTTTTGGCATGAACACCTCATGAATTCATTCATAATTGTTTATAGTGCGTGATATGGTGAAATCAGTTTTTGACAATTATCTTAAAAACCTTTGACTTTTGGATATAAAAATGTATTACTGACCCCCCCCCCCCATTTTTTTTTTTTTTTTTTTTAAAAATCCGTTTCATCTCAAATTTCGGAATTGTGCATTTTAGGTTACTATCTTTAGTTCTAGTTGACTATTTTTCATTATTATAATATTTCGAAATCTCTGAGTCAGACTTTAATATAGGTTCGTAAAATGCGCGCAGGTCCAGATCGTCGATTAGACTATTCCATTTCCTCTGGGAGGAGGCAAAATATGGTTGAAGTTAGTGAATAGAAACCAATGCGTGTAGTGTTTATCCCAATATGGAAACGCCATGTCTTTTTTTTGTTTTGTTTTTTTGACGCTATGTTTGCAAGGAAGACGTACTGTATTACTTACTCATAGACATTTTCATGGTATGAACAAGATACTGTGTGGTATGGCAAGGGACCTCGATTGACAAAATATTTTTTTTTTTTTTTTTTTTTACCAACCAAATATTGTTCCTGGACCTTCAATTAGTGGATTCCTGAAGAGTTTAGCTCTGGGCATATAATGCATACAAAACCACCATGAGCTACTAGAGTAAAAGTGTGTGGACTTTAATAAGATCAAGCAAATAATGGGATGGTTAGTGTCAATTTTCTTACGTTGTTTCCCGGATAGATTAAAGGCCGACTCAGAGATTTCCTGAGGAGGGCGCCCTCAATTTCCAAAAAAATCGTGTTTTTTGCATGTACATAATGCTTGTCTATATACTAATCACTGTGTGAAATTGCTAAGCTTAAATCGTTTTTTTTTTTTTTTTTTTTGGGCCCGGCCCCCCCCCCCCCCAAGGGGGCGTGGCCATTTGGGCATTTTCGGCGTCAGTGGGAATTATGTTACCAACCAAATATTGTTCCTGGACCTTCATTAGTGGATTCCTGAAGAGTTTAGCTCTGGGCATATAATGCATACAAAACCACCATGAGCTACTAGAGTAAAAGTGTGTGGACTTTAATAAGATCAAGCAAATAATGGGATGGTTAGTGTCAATTTTCTTACGTTGTTTCCCGGATAGATTAATATAGGTTCATAAAATGCGCGCAGGTCCAGATCGTCGATTAGACTATTCCATTTCCTCTGGGAGGAGGCAAAATATGGTTGAAGTTAGTGAATAGAAACCAATGCGTGTAGTGTTTATCCCAATATGGAAACGCCATGTCTTTTTTTTGTTTTGTTTTTTTGACGCTATGTTTGCAAGGAAGACGTACTGTATTACTTACTCATAGACATTTTCATGGTATGAACAAGATACTGTGTGGTATGGCAAGGGACCTCGATTGACAAAATATATTATTTCCATTATTCTTTTAACTTTCTATCATCGTTTGCGATGTCTGCAATGCTTAGCTTATAAAAATAATAACCCTATATAGGCCTATATTGATGTTTATGTACAAACATTAGTACTAATAACAGTTTTTAAAATCTTATTGGCCCGAACACCCATGCAAGGTTACTGGTTCGATGACTGACATTTTATCTTATTTTCAATTTTTTCGCGAAACAAAGTACGTTTGATTGGACACGGCCTTGAGAATGTCTCAGCACTTGTCATAAAGAAAAACAATGTACATAGTGACTGTATACTCTGACGACCGTAGAAGAGAATGGTGATACACTATTCTCATAAATGGCCGTTTCAAAATAACTTTGGGGATTGGACATTCCCCTCTATAGAGCGGGAGCAAGGACTTGGGTCAAACATCATCGTTCATGTCCCACTACATCTTAGCTTTGACACCTTTGGTAGTTAGTATGGACCCTCTACATCAATACAAGATAGTGGTGTCAAATTGTTGTGTCACTTTTTCAAAAGGGGTCAATTGAAGTTTACACAGGGGTCAAACTTTTAAATTACTCCAATCGTGTTGAAATGTATGCCATATTGTCCGTCTAGTCATAAGGATTACAAAAATGTATATTTTGTACCATCTATGACCATTGGTTTTAGAGTTATTGGGTAAAAATAACTAAAAGGGCAAAAAGGGTCAATTTCCATTTGTACAGGGGTCAAAATCAGAAGTTGCTCCAATTTTGGGAAAAAATGAAACAAATTGTTCATCTAGCTTAATGTGTCAAAATAAGGAATAGTTTGTAGCATCTGCAATGCATAGTTATCATGCTATGTGACAAATAGGTCATGGGGCAACATAATCCAATTGGCATTGACCTTCTTTGACCTAATACCCAACATTAATTCAAAAACTATACTTTTGGGAGTCCTTCATTCCCTCAGGCAATAATTTGCAAGCATTTAAAATATAATCAGAGTGACTTTCAATGTTCCCATGTACAAATTGGTTTGACCTTCTTTGCCACTTTAGCCAGTTGTACATCATGTAATAACTCTAAACCAATGGTCATAAATGACACAAACTATACATTTTTTAATCCTTGGATAGAACGGGCAATATGACAATACATTTCAACATGATTGAGTAATTTAAAAGTTTGACCGGTGGCACAAACTTAAATTGGACCCTTTATTGGAAAGTGACAACAAATGACCACCACTAACTACATTGCATGATGTAGAGGGCCATTACTAACTACTAAAGGTGTCAAACCTTTGATGTAGTCGGGCATGAACGCACTCCCTAAATAAGGACCCTATGATCTTCTGCGCCTGCTCTACTATATCAAATACTCCTGCTTACCGAAGGCGAATGTGCACTCCACCACAAAAAAAAATTAGTCACAACAGATAGAGTATTACAAAGTATCTTGAATAATCGCTTCACTTGGGATGCGTAATCAGGGTCATGTAAAAGTGAAAAAGTGTGCACTTCCAAAACCCTTGCCTCTGACTCGTGGCCTTTGGGACAATGTTAATATCAAAGAGGTTTCTATTAGATAGAGAGGGAAAAAGTTACGTAATCTTTAGAAATTACACGTCTCGCATGTTGCCGACCACCAAAGAAAAGAAAAACATAGAGTACCAACAATTAGAAGCAATGGCTGCCTCCGCTGCTTCCACATACTGTGGGTTGCAGCTTTGCATATACACTAATCGGTAGTTGATAACCAAATTAATGTATTGTTAGAAGTGCCAGGTGTAGTTGTAATAATAGTGTACCCTGATCATTGTGCTCAGAGATACTTCTTTCTTTCTTAATTGCAATGCGCGCTTAGGTGGAAAAGAGTATTCATTGAGGCGGTTATTTAAATCAGGACGACTGAGGTCATTCATTCGTTGTGTGGCCACTGGGTAGGACAAAATTTTAACCACCCCATGCAACCAAATCCAACAAATGATATTTTGGCGGATTGTTGTATCGAATTGACCTTATGTGTGATACAACACCCAAACTAATAATTTATTCCGTGCATATTCAAAATGTCAGCGGCCCCCAGCACGGACGACGGTTTTGAATGGGGTTTCACCCCCGAGTTTAATATTAATAATAGCAGTGGTCGCTTTTAAATCCCCCCCCCCGAAACGGATTTCACAATTATCAATTCTAGTAGAGAGATCAAAAAGCGACCACCAGAAAATAAGCTAGACGGCATGGAATTGGGATTCACTGAGACGCCATGTATATCTAGGAACATTTGGATTACATTCTCTCCATATATCAATAAATCATAGTTTTCCATGATGGATTTGATTAAATGGTCTGAGCGCTACCACTTTCTTATCTGAAAATCTACCACTTCAAAAACACAGTTAAAATCGCCACCACAAATTATATGATTCACAATGAAATCATCAAGACTCAAGAACTGAAAAAAAGATGGGGTCGTCCCTATAGGCCAATAAATGTTAGATTATTTTCCTGCGCATTTAAAGGACATCGCAGTCCTAGAATGCGACCTATTATCAGCGTAGGTTTTAGTAATGCGATTGCCATCTAGTTCTTCTGCCTTTTGTGCAATATTTTGGGGGACATAGGGTATGGACATACACAACACAGTCATATTGAGCCCACTTTAGGTATCCTGGTGCAAGAAGGCCTGGAAGAAGAATCAATCAAGCTATACGAAATAAACCTAAACCCCATTATCATTGGAGAGATAGGGAGTTCATGTACAACCAACATATTGATTTATTGCGTAGGGTCCATTTTGCACACTACATGGAGAGTTCATACCTTCAGCATTAGGAAATTCTATTTTGGTCTCTATTAGGGTATCGTAGATATAAGAGATCTTTTTGTGTTGGGTATACAACAGTGATTGCTGTCTCCGCTTAAAGGGGCAAATGGCATGAAAAACAATGACCGTAATGAAAAGGACCTTACTGAAATTCACTTCTCGAGAGTTTGAAACAATGACCGCCAAGTTGTACATTCTGCAAAAAACACAGTTAACAACAGGAAGAGTTCCGGGCGGGGGTGGCAGTTGGGTGGCAGTTTGTACAATTCGGAACGACAAGCAAGGGTGTTCACATCCCTGACAGAATTTACAGTGTATCTAGCAGTGTTTTGCGACACAATGCAAAACGCATTATAACCGGTGTGAAAGGGAATAGTCCCCTGGAGATATAGCCCGGGGGGGATTGTGGTTCCTAGGGACAGGGGTTCTTCGGACCCCTGTCCCTATAGGAACAATAGCCCTAAGCGGACTACCAGACGGACTACTAACCGGACCTGGCTTCTAGGTCAGTGTTTCTTCACCCTGTCGACCCCTGTTCCTAGGAATAAACAGTCTTGCTCTAATGTTGCAGTTTTTATACCCCGGGACCATGGCTTCAAGTGGTCAATAGTCTTCACCGCTTGGAACCCTCTCTCTAGAAATAGTAGTACTTCAATATTAGTTTTCTAGGTTGTATATAGTTTAAAGGACTATAGTTTATTATCGGACTTTAGTCCTTTTACCAGTGAAAGTAACCATTGGCCCCCGCTACTGAGCCTGTATATACGGATGACACAATAGGTATGAATGAATAGATGTTAATAAGTGTGTGATAAATGGTATAAAACAGAAGCTGCCGCCCAACGGCTCGTGGTCTAGCGGTAAGGTCTCTCTGACTTACGATGGAATGAAACCAGGGTTCGAGTCCTAGTAGAGATGTTTTTATTTGATTTTTTTTAAATTGCAAAGGTTTCAATTTTAAGTGTTGGCGGGAATTTGCGGTAGTTGCGGAGCACTAGCCCTAGTTATGATTGTCCACCGGACAATCTTACCACTTGCATGGTCCTTAAGACCAACACTTTCAGGGTAATAATAAGATATTTTTTTTTAAATCAGTACCTTCATTACCTCATAGGTTAAAATTTCAAGTTAAAGAGGATTGTGCAATGGAAATATACTTAACCCTAACGCCATTGAATCTCACAAAAACTACAAAATGGACAGCTGGTGTGCTTATTTGTGTTTGTTTGTTGATTTTGGTAACAGAAATGTGATTTTTTGTTAAGATTGAGTGATGTTGGTAAAGGGAACCACACCACATCCACACATGCGCGCGCGCGCACACACACACATGCAACCCACACATGCACACGCAACACACACACCATAAACTAACACACGCCACGCACGCAAACACCACACACACAGCACTCAACATGCACCACACATACACACATACGCACACACATGCACCACGCAACACGCACACCACACACACATATGCAAATACCAACAAGACACATGCGATGATAAATCACACAAATAGAAAAAAGAAAAGGAAGGAGGAAATAAAGGAAAACGCACATGCTAAGCATTCGCAATGAATTCAAAACATTGTACAATGAACCAAGTGAGTGGGTTAGAGTTTTAATTGAGTAAAAAGTCACAAGTGTGACTGAGTCTTTTTATCAATTTGGAACTTGAATGGAAGTGCATTCCTTGAAAATTTGGTTCTTCTAGCCTACAACTTAAACCACGTCATTGTAATTGGTTGAAACCCCCGTGACATTAACCCTAATTTTTAAAGTAGCCAAAATAATTATTAGGAATATTAATTCCTTTCAATTATCTAATAGTCTGGGCTTAAAGTCAGCTACTTTAAACACTCAACGTGATTGTTTGTACTGAGTAAAGGTGTGCAGAATATTTATTCGATGGATATTTAAGGTAAATTTCAAAGTAAATAAATTAATTTTTTTTTGTTAAAAGGGACGCGGTACAAAACCACGGGAACCTGATCAAAGAAAGATAGGAAGTCCCTCTTGAGTATTTTCACGCACATTATGTGATTTTCCCACATTTGGGATCATCTTTTTTAATAGTTCTTTCAACTCCAGTTTCCATTCTGGTATTTATTTCTTTGTATTTTAAGTGTAGGTTATTCTCAGGCCTAAACGGGTTTCCTGCCTACTCCTCCATTGTTTGTTTTTGTGGTGATGTCATTTGATGTATTGTTTCTTATGGAATAAATAAATTGGAACTTGGAAATTGGAATATTTCGTTGTAAAAAATAGAAATATATACGGCCTATTGTTTCACTGCCAATTTCTGGCCACGCCGTATGTGTGTTAGGCCTATAAATAAATCGGAAGTGATGGAAACAGTATAAGAAACTGCATTACACTAAACTTTTTTTAAAGGAAGAATTCTATCGAATGAGTACGAATATGGAGCGGCGGCATGGTTCTCATGGTGACATTTGGTGAATTGCATTCTGATTAAGTTCAAATAACATAACACCCACGTCATTCTTTCGAATAGATAAAGGTGAAGCTAAATTACTATTATTTGGTAATTAGACGATGATCCCTTTTCTGGCAGAGTTTCTACATTATAACTCAACTATATATCAATAAAGGCAAATGTACGGCCAAATTTATTGGTTTTATTTGGGAAACCTCTCGATCCTAAAAAATCTTGTTTTTCAGTTGTTTTTGTTATCGATTGACATAAATGATCAAATAAATTTTAAAAAAAAAATATAAAATACAAATAAATAGGTGAACTGCCAATTTACTATTTTTATGTCGCCTGCCATAAGAAGGGAAGAGCCCATAGGGATCACTTTGTCCACTGTTGTTGTTGAGTCGGTTGTGGTTGTGCGTTGATGTCTGTGTTGATGTCTTTGTGAAAAAGGGTTAACATTTTTGCCTGTAATATGCCACATACTTGATGGAGTTAAAACAAACTTGTGTCAAATGTGCAACATGGCACCCCCATTTGTTGGTGAGGTCAAAGGTCACATACCAAGGTCAAAGGTCATGTGAGGTCAAGTTGTAAAAAAATAGCGAAATGTAAAATTGGACCTCATTTGAAAAGTGAAGTTCAAATGGAATACAAACTTGGTTTATGGATGTTTGGCATGCAAACCTCATTGTTTATGAGGTCAAAGATCACATATCAAGTCAAAGGTCATCATTGTGAGGTTCAAGTTTAAAATAGGCTGAAAATGTAAAAATTGCCCTTATTAAAAAGTGAAGTGTTTAATTGGACCAAACTGGAAAATTTTTTCCCAAAGGAGGTTACAAACATGGGACCCCTCATTTGCTGATGAGGTCAAGGTACAACCCAAGGTCAAAGGTTCATGTGATCAAGTTGTAAAAATAGGCTGAAAATGTAAAATTGGTTTTATGGAGTTTACATGCAAACCTCATTGGTTTATGACGTCAAAGGTCACATATCAAGGTACAAGGAAACAGCAAGGTCTCAAAGGTCGTGTTAGGCCCGATGTATTTTTTTACATAGTTTTCTGGATGTATTGAGGTTGAGTGTTTTCTCTGATGCATTGACTTGTGGTTAGTAACACACTTGCTACACTCAAAGGTCGTTTAATGAAAACACACTAATCTTACGTGTAGTGTAAAGTTAAACATAAATAACCTATCTTTTGCAGGGGGGATTTTCTGGTCATTAATGGTTTGCATTTGTGATGTTATAATGGTTTTCTATAAATCTTTTCTGTGTCCCTCAATATGTATTATTAATTATTTGTGTTATTATCTTTCACACTATTTATTCAGTAGCAGTGCGATATAGTAAATACAGTTTTTCTCTTACATTTTATGGGATTTTTTTATGGAAAATAACGATGCCGGATGTAGATTTTGAGACAGAGACATTAGATGTAGCCTATTCCAGAGAAAGGGCCTAAAAATAAGTCCTTTTAAAATAAATTCCAAAAATTTTGAAAACAAACGATGCGAGAAAATCCGTTTTCCCCTAACCAAAAACATTACCTTTTAGTTGATGTGATATAATTTAATTAATTCAATATTAAATATCAAAATTAAATTCACCAAAGAGTAAATACGAACATAAACAAAATAAGTAAAACAGGTAGTGTGCCCATTAGCATTCTTATGTTAGTCCGGTGGGACGTTGCGCCAACCACAGCTGAAGGATGGAAATGGAGGACAGATTTTTCTATCGATATATTTTAGGTATTATAACCTAGCAATATTTTGAAGGGTGTGCAAAATTGTGCCCAGTGGGCATTTTGAAATGCCAATAGGTGCTTCCATGTCAAAAAATCACCTAACTATCCCTTAAGTAGTGCTGATTGAGACAATTGGTGCGGTTTTTGGTGTTTTTAAGTACGAGGAAGTGTTAATAATGTGATTTTATTCATATACATTGCCCAATAAAACCAATATGATGCCTCAAAAGTTCAAATAGGCGCCGGAATCATTTAAAATGACCCTTAATTCCTCTCAGTATACCTATTATGATAGAAGATATTAATGCTGAATCATAAAATATTGTTCTGCAGGGGGCCAAAAAGTGTTCAAGATGAACATATCAATCTTGAAAGAATATTTTAACACCTCGATGAATGCATTTTTCGAAACGCATCGGAACGTCAAGGGTTCTCCAGAGATTTGCAGGGTAGATGGCGTGTATCTAGGGTCTATATAAATGTGTTTGGCTTACACTTATAGCTATAGGTATTTGGTTACTAGAACCATCTTATTTTTTGGCATTTCTCTGTAATCGACATTTTATATCAAGATGGCAGCCACCATAGCGCCTTTAAGAGATTAAAAACAAGATATTATATCTTTATTATATGTCGCTTACATCAACTAATTATTCATTTATAAAGGTGTAAAATGAAGGTATGGGATCTCGTATTTGACAATCTGACAATCATAATCTGGCATTTTGTTCCGTTAACATGCCAAAAAATGTCAAGATAGGGCCAATAGCTGTCTTTTTACTTTCTTTAAAACAACTAAATTATACGATACATCTGTATTGTATTTAGTTAAGCATCCAAAATGATTATTAAAGTTTAAATTAAAGTATGAGATCTAGTTTTTGAACATTAAAACTAGAGTCGGTTATGTTTGTTTTGACAACATGCTTAAAATTCAAAAACAGGCGGCCAATCTTTATGAATATATATGACCTCCAATTTTATAGTTTTAGAGGATCTTAAAAGGCAGTCTTATTAGCTGCCATCTTGATTGGTAAACGGTTAACACACTGAAGGCAGATATGAGTTCCCCTACTGGATATTAGAGCCACAGATTTTATGCCTCTACATGAGTTATGGTTAATTGATTTCAGGGGATATTGGGTTTTAGGTTGGCCATATTGGGTTTGATTGTAATGTTGTGATCAACTCCACATCAACATGATACAGAACCTGTCAAAGTAGATCCTCGTGTTTTAAACCTGGATATAGAACATAAAATTATGGCCATTTGAATGTATTGGAGAGTGGTAGCGGCCATATGGATTTTAGACCAAATGCCACTGCACGAAAAAATTGCACACCCTCTAGATATTATTGGCTTAGGTCCCTTATAAACAAAAACTCAAAATCGATTAGAAAAAGTCTGTACTCCATTTCCAACCCTGCGCCCTAATTACGCCTGACTAGATACTCCCTGGACATAGGACTGTTTTATCAATTTTAAGCTTTCTCTGAAGTCATCGACTATATGTGGCAGTTAGTAAACATACTGGTTCACGTGAGATATATGGGCGCTATCCTATATGGTAAGATGCTAAAACAAATAGGTTGTAAATTTATGATTATTTTAAAAAAAGAGAAAAATTTTTTATTATTATTATTATTAAAATTATTATTATTATTATAGCATTACGACCAAATGTGCGACTATAAGGGGAAAAACTCTATACATATGTACTCATAAAGGTGCAAACGAGAAGATTTCAAGTCATCCCATATTTTCTGTTGTATGTATGATTTATTTAGATTGATACCCATGGGATTCCCCTCCTTTACAATTTGGTTACAAGAAAGATTTTAAATGAGAGCAAAACGTGATTGATTGTATAGCCTTATATTTCACATAGAAAACCATTAGGCTGAATTTCGTATTTGTCCCTATACAATTAAAATTCAAAATTGTTGCTACCAGAGAAAACAGTTATCAGCTTAATCCTAGATAGGGGTATTGTTGATATAAAGTTTTACACAGTGCCAAAATCAGAATTTCACATTTTTCGGGTCACCCGTTATTTGAAATCTCTCGTTGACCTTTAAATACGTTAGGGAGAAAACTCTGTCCCCCTAACGTCATTGTATTGTTTGCGCTTCTTTATTCCGTAAAAGGATATGATGTTACATTTTATGCAAATTAGTTCTATATCTACTAGAATAAAAACATATATGAATATTAATTAATTTGAATAATACCAAAGGTTCATTATAACCTATTGCATTATTCAATTTTCCCCTATGGCTTGTTTTTAGTATTATTATATTATTATTATTAGCTGTGTAGCAGGTTAGGGGAAATATAGCCTATAGGCTTTGTTATGCACTAATTAAGACATTTCCCTCAACTTCCAAAATGCACACTGTACAACTGCATAGTTACCCTTTTATGATTTTTGCTGTTTTAGATTTTATAACTCTGAAACTTTAGGCTGTTGATAGTAGTACAAAAATACCATTTATGAATCCTTAGATTGAAACATAATGTGGTACACTGTTCAACATTTGAGGGTCATTTAAAAATCGTTTTGAACCACTGCTACAAAACGGTCGTATTGGCATACTATCCTCTAAGACATCATTTGGCAGCACTTACGAATCGCGTTTCAGGGGTTCCTGTCAGGCTGTTTAACATATTTAATCACTCACACATTTTGTACTTGAGATTTGGTGCTTACCAATGGTCTGCTAGCTCCAGGTGTATATGTTTAGAGTTAGAAGAATGTTTCTAGAGAGTATTTGTAGAGTAGTCGTATGTAGTAGGTAGTATATGTTTTAGTCTCTGATGTAGAATATAGTAGAGATTAGTAGTGTAAGGTATAATGTATTAGTAGTTAATATTATGTAGTCGTATATGTAGTAGTAGTAATAGTGAGTAGTAGTAGTATTGTAGTTAGTAGTAGTATGTAGTAGTAGTCGTAGTAGTAGAAATATGGGGGTTAGGGAATTCGCCTTTCATTAGGGGACAATACTTAATCAGTTCGGGGGAAATTTCGGGTCCATAACGTATCTTGTTTGCGTTGATTCCGTAAGGGATATAAATATTAATTATGCGAATTAAAACTATCCGCTAGACTAATAAAGGATATGAATATTACGCATTATAGCCTATGAAAAATTCAAATTTCCCCCTAAGTGTCATTCTTAGGTAATTAGTATATTAATAAGATATTAACAATAGTTCCAAAATATTTACCTTTGACCTTTGTGGATATAGCCGACCCCATATGTAAAACGTTAACAGTTGAGGTCCAAAGGTCATCCATGACAGGGGTAATTTAACTATTGAAACAAATATAATCTACATTATTCATTAATTGTCATCTGTAACCCATATACTGTGCTGACCCACAATGACTACTGAGCAAGGGAACGCACTACGACATGTAAAATGTCATATAGGGGTAATGTTCAGTCATTGTAGGTCTATAAATCAATGGATATTATTAAGAAATCGAAAGGAGTGTGGCTTAGAGCTTTGAAACTTCCTTCAACATGTGAGGTCAAGGGGATCTTTGGGTCATTGGGTTAGGCGGGGACATTAATACGCACTACTCAATCAGAGGGCGGCTTCAATTATTAGCAACCAGTGGTGGAGATTCTGCGTTCTTTCATTGTTCGGGGGATTGCTCTATTCACGAATGGATCGAACATCCTCCTGAAAATGAAATTCACTGCAGGAATCTCCGCAACGACAAAGATGTATTACCGCCTTTAGGTAACCAAGGTATTTGAAAATGTTAAGGATGTTTTTCCCAATTTTTTTTTTTAATGTGACACCTTTTCGACATAACTTTCTGAACAACATATGAATCAGAAACCGTACCCCGGACTAACAAACACAATAACACCCCGTGTGGTTTAATCCGTTAAGGTCCGTTAACGGGTTACGAATTCATAGTAGGGGGTCAGAAAAGTATGTCAGAAAAGGGTTTCACGTACCTTATGGTTTTCAACACTAAAAGTGGTCAATTTAGTTCCTGTACAAAATGAGCGAGATGAAAATATCATTTTCTAATGGCACATTCAGTCATTAAAGATAAGATTCTAAACTTGAAGTGATATCAATTCTCTACTCCATCAAACAGAACTTAGGGTGGGTAGTACCCCAAAATTTTCGAGGCTACTGGACCGCGAACAGACTAGCAGTTGCAACGTGGGATCCTGGAGGTCACAGCATTTTTCAGTCAGGTGTTCCCTGTAAGACTCCGGTTACAATTGGTTTGTCGGATCAAAATAATACTCAATGACAACCTTTTTGGACTATTCCTACAGATGTTATTACTTAATATGAGAGCAACCATGATTTGCAGCCAGATTTTGCCATTTCTCTCCGTTTTTAGTGTCTACTTAGGCGCAGGGTCACAAGATACAAAAACCTCATTTGCAGGGGGGTCTGGACTTACCTGTTTCTCCGTTATTTACTGGTGTGAATCCTTATGGAAACACCCACTTTAATGTCTAATCTACATAGGGGCGATTCATGCCCGAAAGAATACGAGAAAAACTACACTACACCCATAACAAATTTTCTGCCTATCGTGTCATCTCTACTCATGTTGCTCACTCTCTGGGCACATTCTTTTAGGGTACAATCCTATGCATGGTAGTGCGTATCTAGAGCTAGGATCATTTCTCAATAGAATTCCTTAACATTCCTATTCGGGATTTTCCGGCCCATAACCTCCCACACATCCCTCAGGTTTGCAATCTGCCTCCATCGTATACTAGCCCGCACACCACTCCACCCCCCACACCCCCCCCCAGCCGGAACCAACACCGGTACCCCCCACCCGACATCACCTACAGCACTGGTAGTCGTCCACCGTCGGCTTGGACATTTAATTTCCTCACAGACGATATTCCACCTTGGACTTGGGACCACTACTTTCTTGGGAATTGTAGTCCACGCAAAGAAAATGGCCGCTAATCCCTAAGGAAATATAGGCCACCTCTGAAAGGGCATATTAATTCCTAAGAAATGAGATGAGTCGCCCACAAAAACAACCTGAACAATAATCCCCAGGACTTAGTTCACGTCGGAATCGGACACCGGTCCCCCCCCCTAAGGAGCTTGAGTCCATCCTGGCAGGGCATTAATTCCTAAGGACTAATAGACTGCCTACCTTCAGGACATGGACAATAACTCCTAGGTCTAAGTCCAGGTCGGAAGTGGACCCTAATCCTAAGGAGCGATAGTCCACCCATGACAGGGGGGAATCATTCCCCGTAACTAGGATATGCCTACCGCGACTTGAACAATAATTCCTAAGGTATATAGTCCATGTCGGAATTGTACCCTAATCCCTAAGGAGCGATAGTCCACCCCTGACAGGTCATTAATCCCTAGAGACTAAATAGTCCCTATTTTCGGAAAGGGACACTATTCCTAAGTACTGGTAGTCCATGTCGGGCTTGGATATTTTCCTAAGGCCTGGCTAGTCCTCTTCGGAACCGTATTCCTTGTAGGACTAACATTCATATAAATCATAGTCCGGGGGACCATAGTTCCTAACTTTGCACATCCCCCGGACTATTAAAACAGAGAAACTTAGTGTCTCCGGACTATGGGATTACAGGGAGACTATATCTCCTGCACACCGGGATTCGGCATTGTATTTATGCTGTAGTAACGATATTGATCTGGCAAGTGAAAGAGGATTAGCCAGATTAGCACATATACAATAGCAATGCTCTGTGAGCTGGATAAGTGTGGAGTCGGGTCCCCAAAACCATCCGAGCCGAGTCCAATTCCGAGTCCCTACTAAATCCGAGTACGAGTTCCAAGTCCGAGTGCCGAGTCAGTGATTTTCGAGATTCCGAGTCCAAGTCCGGGTCCCTGTGTCCGCGTCCAAGTCCGAGTCCCGAGTCCTCAATGCAAAACGAATGACCAAATTTATTTTTAAATGGTTAGCCAGTCACTGTATAGGGTAGTGTTGAATTAAACTTTAACTTTGTCTTTGGCAGATCACTGACTAGCCAGTGTTTGATTCAAATTTGAGTTTCAACTAACAAGTACAAGAAAATAATGATTACTTTGTAAATTGAATCAGCTGCTTTCAAAACTTTGCCAAACTTTTGATGAAGAATGATCATCAAATGAGCTAAATTAAATTGGGATAGGACACTCGTTCACAACCCAAATTGGTTAGCTGACTAAAAAAAATTAGTCCAGATGGTGTCAAGTACGACTAATGACCGTGTTAGTCAATTGTTCTCAACTAATAATTTAATTTAGTCTGTCTTGCAGTACTAGTTCCTATTCTAGTCAAGGTGCTAGTCAGTCACACGTGACTAGCAATTTTAACTAGTCCATCATGAATGACTAGTAATTTGACTAATAAAATTTTGATCGACTAATTTATTTGCTTAGTCCATTTGGTGTCACCGCAGACTAATTCAATTAGTCCTACCATTTTGAAGCTAGTCAGGGGGAGCTGACTAGAACAAATGACTAATGTTGTAAACCTAGTCAGAACATCTTGACTAATGAAGCTGATATCATTGTCATCAATGTGCACATGATTAAAAGGTGGCAGGAAGGGAGAAAGGTGAAATCAGAACTTCTAAAAACAGTAATTTAAGGCTATACATTTTGGAATCATGTACGACATTTTATCAAAAATGGCAATTTTTTCATAAGTTTTGTTCCACCAAAATTACACTTTAATAATTATAAAAATCACCTTGGACAAAAAAACCTGAAACTCAGGAGAAAGAATTGTATGATAAATATATTCACACAGATTTTTAAATTTACTTAGTTCAAAGTTGTTAAATTGAGAGGGGGTGGGGAGGGC
The DNA here is from genome assembly GCA_023653785.1 of Ophioderma brevispina. Taxonomy (NCBI): domain Eukaryota; kingdom Metazoa; phylum Echinodermata; class Ophiuroidea; order Amphilepidida; family Ophiodermatidae; genus Ophioderma; species Ophioderma brevispina. The sequence continues at coordinate 16,255 of JAMKCH010020224.1, forward strand.
GAGAACAAATGTATACCTGCCACCTCAATTGCATCACTATAATACCAACACTGCATGATGTACCATTCCAGGGATAGGCCCTAAGTTAGTAAGTTTAAAAGTATATTAAATTATTACCAACAAAATTAATTAACCCGGTTAGGAAATTAATAACCTACGCGATCGAAACTAAGATCGCGTCAGCTCTGCGCAACTGTTCGGAATGCAATTGTACAAAAAATTATGCACGCACGGTTACTTTCGCATATTTTGACAAGGGAATGGAGTGGCGCCAGTCTCTATTTATAGACACTATTTATGCTGGATTAGTTTTGTGGGCGTGTAAATGCAGCGCTCACGCACGTATTGCGACGCCAAGATGGTACATACGAGTCGATACAGCATAACTCAACCAATCACAGGCGCGATTCACGGCGTCTTGCTTGTGTCAGTTTTGGCGTACGCGGCTAACGCTCACGAAAAACAGTACACGTCCGCAAAACTATTTTTCCAGCATAAGACACTATCCTAGCTCACAGCACAACGCTGGCAGCCAGTTGATCAATCCTCCTTAGGCCTAACTGATGGTCAATTACAGTGGCGGTGCCAGCCTCTATGTATACAGCTGAGAGACAAGACGAAAAACTTCAGGAAAGAGGAATGTCGAAAAATTAACAAAAAAAGTAACTCTAATCCCCGTCTGAACAATCACTAACGTGATTATATCTTCTGGCCGCTAACAATCACGACCATTCATGCGCCATGTATGTTAAGCTTATAATCACCATGCACCGTACGAGGCTACTATAAATGGCATAACCCATTACCGTAAGTACAGTACAATTTTCAAGTATTTTTAGGGACACTCTTGCGCAGATACTTGCAATTAAAATAATTCATTTAACTCACGGCATGTCACCTTCCATGGCGAGCATAGTGATATCTGCAGTTTAATCTGGCCTTTTCAACCTTGAAAATCCAAGCCGGGCACCAAGCTATTCGATCGACACAACAAGTTCGATTGCATGGTGCAGTGCATGAGTGTGGAACGCGTAAACAAGTTGAGCCAATCAAGAAGCGATTCTTTTCGCGGCGATAATTTACGGTTCGTTAGTCAGGTAATTTTCATTTAGTTCCAGCATAGTCAAAAACACGTTTTAGTCCAGCGAGAATGACAAGTTTGTGATGTGACTAAGGCACAGTCAAGTTGGTAAAGTTGGTTCAGCCTTAGTCGAACACCTGAAAATTAATCTGGGTGCAGTCCGCTTGTGAACTTAGTCCAAGCTATGTTTCGTAGTCATTTGTTGTCTGTGAACAATGACAAGGTCGTGACGGGCGTATTCCTTGTAGGTCAGCCAGGCTAAAGCTGGGGACAGTCTGAACAATAGTCAAATGCGCTGATTACAAATTTGGGCTGTGAGTGTTAAGCTGTTGCAAATCAGTAGCATATCGATCGCTGGTTGTACATGGTGCTGTGATGAAATTTATGCTACTTACCTGTCGACGTCAATACGTCATACTGACATAACTGATTCGTCTTGTTAGGGCTCAATCAAAATTGTTGGTGCTATTACTATCGATATCAAAATTGTCTATAGGAATTTGTACAGTTTCAACCGCCTGATTTGATCCGTTGATAATTGAACGATCAATATCGACTCTGCGTGATCAATTATATTTAGCCTGAATACGCTATCTTTCTTGCATTATTTGGAACGGAGGACTTGAGAACTAGTTGTGCTTGCCCAACTCGATGTATTTGTCAATTTATCGCGGTGTTCTCTGTAACTGGCTGGTTATTTACTTTCACATGTCTTTACTACTAGGTCCAAATTCGAAAAGCAGGGACAGTGGGGTATGCCTCACTACTTGAGAACTATGATGATAAAAGGTATCACATTTATTGAACTAATTTTGTTCAATACATGTTATTACTCATCAAAGAGTGGCTGTTGGTGCAGAATTTGGAACGAAAACATTCGCTTGCAACTCAGTTTCCAACGATTTACGGTAAAAACAAAAAGTAGAAACATCTAAAATATACTTATAAAAAATATGCAATTTTGCCGGACTCGAGCCGAGTCCTTGCTGGTCCCCGAGTCATCAAAGGCTCGAGTCCAAGTCCGAGTCAGAGTCCAAGGTGTCCGAGTCCCAAGTCCGAGTCCTTGAAAAATCGGACTCGAGTCCGGACTCGAGTCCGAGTCCGGACCCAAGTCCTCCAGCACTGGAGCTGATGACAACATGCTTTCCAAGTTTGGTAAATGCTGGCAGTAATGTCAGCATCCTTCCACAATTTTGCCATCATCTCCCACCCCCCCCCCCCGCCCGAAACTCTTCCTGTTTTTACTGTTTTTACAGAATATAAACATCCAAATTTTTTTTCAAACTCGTGGGAGAGATTTCAGTAAGGGTCCTTTTCATTATGTCATTTTTTCATGCCATTATGTCCCTTTAAGAGCATATCTGAGACCACTAGCCCGGCCCAGAAGGTTTATTTATTCGAAAAGCGCCGTAGCTGCTGAAAGCATGGGCGGAAAGGGTGTTCAATCCACATCATAAAAAGACATTGCTACCAGGCCTGTCGTGGCTTTCTCGAGATATCCAAGATGGCGTCCACAGTGAACGCCATGGTGGACAATAGTCGAATCAACACTACATCAGTATACTTGTCAGTTCAGAAATGTGTTACTGGACCCAATAAATCAATTTCTGTCACTTTTAAAGTCGTTACATGCTTATATTTCAAAATGGCAGCCAAAGCAGATAATTCTTTAACAGCAACTTTAAAAGCATTTGCAAAATACCCTGGTACATGCTACTGGATAAAATAAACATATTTATGATACTTTGAAACTGCTCAGATGATAGCAGGCAATATGGCAGCCAAAATTCATGAAAATCTTTAAAAGTTGCATGGTACAAATTTGTGTCAATGTCACAATTAGAAATGTAATTTTGACCAAAACCAACCGATACCAGAAAATCCTGACTTCTAAACAAGCGTCAAATGTCAAATAAAAGCCAATATGGCCAAAAATATTTTTTTTTCACTTTTTGGTCATATTAGTTTCTATGTGGATGTTGACCCATTTCCAAAAAATCAGAATGTCTGTTGTGAGTTGGTTTTTATCCAAGGTACATATCTAATTCTTTCATTGACACGTTAATTTTAATTTGTGGCTAATAATTGTAATTTTTTTCATGGTGTTTTTGAAGATTTTTACCTGCCTTATTGGCTGACATCGTCAAAGTAGTTTTAAGTATCGGCAAGGTGTTTATTATGTCCAATAACATATACCTATATAGTTCGTATATATTTTGAACTTATATTTGCTAAGATCAGAATTTTTCTAAAATTATCTGTTTTAGCAGACACTTTGAACTTGACGTATGTGACGACTTTAAAAGTATCAGAAATTGAATTTTGGATCCAGTAAGATATTTCGTTACACAAATATTTACTGATATAGTGCTGATTGCATTATTATCAGCTATGGCGTTTACTTTGGACGCCAGCTTGAGTATCTCAGTAAAGCCACGGCCCAGAGCTGGCAGCAATGCATTTTTACGATGTGGGTAGAAGGCCCTTTCAGCTCATTTTGTCAGCAGTTACGGCGCTCTTTCTTGTCAATAAACATATAAAATACTTATTCTAACATCCATCACATATTATGTTTGGTACATGTATAAAATTCTTGCCCTTTTTGTTGTTAATAACAGTCCTGCAACAGATCCCAATAGAATATGGCTTCTCCATCATTGTATGGTACAATCAAAAAAAAAAGAAAATACATACACATGATTAAATGTAAGGCTTACTTTTAACCAAACACCCAGAGATCGGGCGCCATATTATCGATGATGGTGTGCATAGGAAAGGAAGAGGGGCAGCCAATCACATTAAAGGTGCAACGAGAGATTTTAAGCACCCAAATATTGTGTCATAATAGTATAATTTCATATAGATTAGACTCTCGATATATTTCTTACCTTATATTTATCTACAGAAATATCTTAAAAGAGAGAAAAAGGTGATTTTCAGTTTTAAAAAATATTCTCCCAGTCATGCGAAAAAAGATTGACCACAGACTCATGATGCAATTTTCTAACAAACATTTTTCGTATTTCCGTTCACCAATCCGTCACTTTGTAATTACAAAAAATAAAAATTTAAATATTCAAATTATATTTTACATTATTATATCAACTCTCTCTAAGTTTGACCCACGCGAATTTGGAAATTCGTCATATGTAAAAATTGCCTGTATATGAAAATTAATGATTAAAATTTAATGATTGTAATTCATTATAATTAATTTATACTCTTTTGATTTGACAAGGTAGAATATATTTTAAAGTCTTACAATGTAGTCAGCATATGAAACCTTTAGAAGAAGATTCACTGCTTTAGATGATATTTGTCAGATGATGATGAAATAAAAAATTACCAAATATGGCAACAGTGACAATGTACATTACTACCCCATTTATGTAAAGTCTTGACGATTAGTAGTTGAGGCTTATCGGGCGCCCGCGCACCGAGGCCAAGTGAAGGTCGTTTACAGGTTCGACTGAAGGGAGGGCTTGGGGTCATGATGCGCCAAGACCCAGTTCGTTCATTTTTCATCTGGATTGTGGCTTCTGGGATATACAGGTCAACAAAACTACAGCCACATTATTGGAACTCCAGTGTACATTTGAGCCGATCTATCTTGACGTTGATAATCTTGTTGGCCTCTTCAGGAAAAGCGCTTACGTCACAGTGGGGCTTCACTGGTTGAGCTACAACACAGATCATCAAATGGCATGCCGCATGTCCAGAAGAGGTGAGTTGAATTGGAACTACCCCTTTATTTCATGCCTATTGTACACATCTGAAATTCTAAGCTTTATTTGTGTATAATTCAATTAAACATGAGAACAGTACAATTATTAATATGCCTCCAAAAATAACTTCAAGAGAAGGATATGCCTCCACGTGTACGAATGCTTAAACAACTCCGGTCCTCAGTACATCACTGAGCACTTCATACAGGACACTTCCTCCAACTGCCCCTGTTACGAGATCTGCGACCGATAAGGACTGGTCTTGAGGGACCCACGAGTTAAAAAAATGTAGTGGTGAAAGGCTTTCTCGTTGCCGCGGTCCAGTTATGGAATGCATTACAACAGGCCCATATAAGAGGAAATGAAAGCTCTTGAAATTCACATCTGTATTAGGTATGTGTATTTGCATATGTGTTTTATTTCCGTTGTGGGCACGAGGAATAAGAGCAATCCCCTTTTTTGAGCAATGAAATTTGTTTTCTTGATATTGCGCTTTATAAAGTATGTATGTATGTAGTGTGTATATGTGTCAAAATATGAATTTAGACAAAAAAAATAAACCTGTAAAAAAACAGGGATTTGAATGGCAGCTGGGATACTCACAACGTGAAGAACGTAAAATAACTGAAGCCGTAAAATTACGAACCCGGGGGGATTCAGTCTTCATATACAAGGGGGTATCATCCGTATCCAAGAATCCACGTAAACAAGAGGTATTTTTTCAGGATCAGGCACGTCTTACGTAACGTTAAAAGGGTCTAAAAATCACCCAAAATCAAGAAAAAGGGTTATATTTTCTAAATTATGACTTACGCTTTTAGGGTCCATATTCATTTTTCAGCATAAAAAAAATTAAAACGTTTCGCGGAGTCTGTACTCGTGCCTTCAAATCGTGCTTCAAAGCCCTCAAGTTCCAAAATTTTCCGCGCTACTCGCGATAAAGAAACCATACACAGATTTTTTCTATACAGGCCTATTGGTTGGAGATTGAGAAATGACGACTCCTTTTGTGATTTGACTGATTATATCGCTATAAATACCTAAATTGTTCTATATATCTCACTTAACCATGAAACGTCCATGTTTTAAATTAAAACTCATAACTTATTTAGATGTCATTGTCAGTCAATTCTACTAGAGTTTATAAATAGATTTTATTAAAATGACTTTTGGGACATAATTTGGGTGCGTAATTGCGCGAATTCGGCAATTCAGGGAAATGCCGATTTTTCGCTGCGCTGCAAATGCGAAATAGTGCCGAAAATACCTTCTCTAACTGCGAATTCGCCCTGATCCTTTAGACGCCATAGAAAATGTCTTGAAAATGAATACTAAATACCGCCTCCTGTTTCCGCGACCCACCCTGTGCTGGTTACGAACTCTCCATGAACAAGCCTTTAATTTTTGATTTAGTTTTCAAATAAACCTTATGCATTGAACTATAATACGTTTATAATTACCGTCGATGCATTGGCCTATATGCATTTTAGAAGTTAACCACTTACAATATCAGATTTTTTTTTAAATCAAATTGCATTGAGAGAAAATGTATTCGGAAAGCAAACCCATGGACGGCAACCATGACTGGCATACCTCCGAATCTATTGTAAAATCTCGAGCAAACCCATCACATCCGTGGTGGCGCAATGATTAGCGCATCCAGATCAATGGAAGGTTTTTGGTTCGAGTCCCATCCACAGCAGTTTCATTTTTTACGATTAATAATGCAACGTCCGCGCTGTCACAATTTCTTCCTTATATGTATTGTTTATGGCAGTAATTCACAAAGGTTATAAACAAACTCCATTTCCTCCTGTGTATTTATGATAAGTCTGAGTTGCTTTCGTATCCGTTTCGTATGTTGATCACTTGTGATATGGGACGGCATTAACGCTCCGAACGCTATGGTGCAAACTCGAGCAAACCCATCACATGCCGTGGTGCGCAATGGATTAACGCATCCGAGATCTAAACGGAAGGTTTGGGTCGAGTCCCATCCACAGCAAGTTCATTTTCGATAATAATGCAACGTCCGCGCTGGTCTCAATTTCTCTTCTATATATGTATATGTTTTATGTCGTATTTCACAAAGGTTATAAACAACTCCATTTCTCCCTCCTGTGTATATATATTTGATATATATATATATATTATATATTATATATATGGTACAACTTTTTTTAAAAACTAACTATACTAGCAAAAAGGATTAAAAGAGTTATTTAAAACTTGTGAAAAATATATGGGAAAATAGTTTTGCCTTTTTAATGAACTTTACTACTATACAAACATTACAACGTTTATTAACACAATTTATAGTAAACGATTTTCATAGATTCATATGCTTACATGAAAGAACAAAGTAAGTTTACAAAAGAACGTAATATAACGGAAATATAAGTAACGGTCAGCGTATAAATACTACTTTTTTTTTCAAATGGTGTATTATTATTTTCTAGCCCTGTTTGTTTATTTCCTTTTCGCTTCCAATTTGTAATTTTATGTTAGGTATTGGTAATCAAACGTGAAGATTATTGAAAAGTTGGGGTTTACCGTAATTAAAAGGTAACGTATAGCAAAATTCGGAACATTTTTAAAACAGTGTATTATGTAATGTATGTATGCTGTCTGACCTGTTGTATGTATGTATGTCTGTATTAGGTATGTCTGTCTGTCTGTCCTTATAGTAGTATGTATGTATGTATGTAGCAATGCATGCCGTTTACGGGCAGAAAATATACATCTTGAGAATTTCTACAGATACTAACGAAATTTTGCACGTATAATAGGTACACATGGATTACTAATGTTAACGGTTCAGAGGTAAATTCAAAATACCTTCTTTATGAAATTCGGGGGTACGAGGCCTTGCTTTACCCTTGTTTACATGGACCTTTTTTGTATAAACCCTATTCCTATAAATGTGATATTAAAGGAAAGCATATAGGTCTTCATTCTATCTGTATACAATAACCAAAGATTCCATGTCATAAGTCTAAAGAAACGTATGGAAAAATAATGGATATCAAGTGGAAAAAGGATATTGTACATTTTACGGACTACTAATATTATTATGTTACAAAACTAGTCATTTAGCATCATGTAGAGCCAAAAATCCGCATTGAAAAAATGATATTCCTATTATTTTTTTTTGGTTTTTTTGGTGAAAAATGATTCCCCTATTCTACTGTGTCTATGGAAACTGATAGATTTGCTTACATGTGTACTTTACGAAGTCATTCTGATGTAGCTAGGATTGTTTGTACTACAAAAATACAAGGGGTCTGTTATATTTCTGTGTCGTTATAGGAATGTTGTACTTCTCTCCTATCATTACACGGGTGGTGCGTGTTTTGCATTGTGAAAATGAACGTAAGATGGTTCATACTTACTTCAAATAATATAGCACCAGAAGGGGGGTCTTATAGGCGCAAAAAAATAAAGAGGATAGTAATTGAGAGCGAGGACAACTGGTAGATATTTAGCCTTTGTTTGGCAGAAGGTCCCCGGTTTTCAAACCCCGTAGGCAAATAGTGGGATTCAAATCGGGTACTTAAATTAATTTGATAAGAACCGTTGTTAAAAATAGAATTCCGCTTCTATAGGACATGATACGTTCGTGATTTAAGGATAATTTCGTGCTCCAACGCTGGGGATCACTTACTTCCTTCAATAAATTTTAAAATATTATGCAAAACCAGGAAAAGCTGTATCCCCAAATGAAAAGAGTGCACATTATTAGAAAATGAATAAAATGTAAATTATTTACTCACAGAATATCGTGACCAATATTGTACCGTAAACTCAAGCGAACAATGAGCTAATGATATTCAACCATCAACCTAAAAACACTTAAGATCTCTTCTCAACAGGGATATGCAGGTCCATTGTTATGCCCACACTGATGAAAGGATTTTAAGCTATAGCAGGTGTTATGACTTCCCGTATTGAGCTCTAGTATCTGTTCATAACTTAAGGGTGGCAGCTAGTACACTCACTCGCTAATTGAGTTGTAGAAAATGGTAGGTCGCTGAGTACCATTGCCTTTCTTGGTAATTGAATAGAAATAGGCGGGTTTTTTTTAAAGACAATAACTTGCGGATTTAGGTTATGCACAAATTAGGTCAGTCCGTGCCATGGGTTTTCTTTCATGAAATTGGTCCCTTTACATTTCTTTTCGAAAAAAAAATATAATCATATGGTCAAGTTAAGAAACACAAGTAGAATTCAAATTCTTATGCGAACGAGGATGTTAACTCGCGCCAAGCGCCAAGGACCATAACATTCGAAATATGTTCAACTGCGGCACAATTACAATGGAACAGGATGAAAAGACTTGAAGTGTGTTCCGGGCCGTTTATTGAGTAATCATTAGACCCCATTGTTGCGCTTCCAGGCATGTTGAGGTATGTATATCCATTGGTCATCGATATTCTAGAAATATATTGATTGACATTTTATTCATTTGTCTAAATAATGTGCACCCCCTTCATGTGGGGACAAAGCTTTTCCTGATTAAAATAATATTGTTTTAATTTTAGTGAAGGAAATAAGTAATCCCCAGGTTTGGAGCACGAATATTTTATTAAAGGGCCAACATTGTATCATGTACCATAGCCTATCTCCCTGTGGTTCATTTGGACTTGGGCAAATGAACCACAAGAATATCCCGTCCTTCAGAGGGGGCGTTAAGCCGTCGGTCTCATTTACAGAGCGTTATACCTGTACATGTATATTGCAGTCAGTGTCGAGAAGAGTAATGTGGTAAACCCTGATTTTCCTGAGCCGTCCTGGTCAGTTTCGAGGGACTGGTTAACCACTGTTGGGTATACCTCTGAGGGCTCGGTCCTCTAAATTGAAAAAATAAATAAATAAATAAATAAATAAATAAATAATTAAATAAATAAATAAAAATAAGCCCCGTCCCCTTCGGTAGACGAGGGTTGAAAAAGAGAATGATGTCTTACTGTGTATATCAGCAAATACATTTTACCACTTGTGAATTAATACTTGTATACTCTTTTAATTCACTTTGTTGACTTTGTGGGAGAGATTACGTTTCTTGTCTAAATTGGCATGTACATTAGATTTTGCAATTTGACATCATTATAATCCAATTTGTTTGCATGCAGTGCTGTTATCTTGATTAGCTACTATTTCTGTGATGTCTTCATTTACATTCTCAAATAAACAATGCGTACACATGTTTTGTGTAATTTCGTTCATTATACTCTTTGAGCATGTATATGTGACATAATATTGTCGATATTTACGTGTACCTGGTACGTTGATCACATATTCATGGTCTCCCACTTTTGTTTTATCTCAAATGGTCCAGAGTATTTGGGTTGCAAACGATGCCCTTGTATTGAAAAAAAATGTCACCTGGTTTGAATGTTCTGGTTCTAGCATCTTTGTCATACCATGTCTTCGTGTTTGCCTGTTTAAGATTTTCTTTGAAAATTTCTGTAGGTCTTTTTAAGCCTGTGCCTGACTAGAGACACATAGTCTAGCAAATTCACATCAGGATTTTCACACAACCGCTTTTCTATTCACTCAGTGGTTTCAATGCCCTATTGCGACAAATTACCCACCTCAAATAGGATGAATTGTCATGATTCATGTAACCATCTCAAATCCGAAACAATATGTTTTATTATAGTTTTCCATTCTTGGTAGTACCTCTCTAGGGCTTTCTGAGATTCTGGATGATATGCTGAAGAACTGTAAAGAACTGGCCCATCACGTCTTGGAACAAACCGGAAATTTGATCCTTGATCAGACTGAATTGACTTTAGAAGGCCTACAAGGGTGAAAAACTTCCCTGAAGTTTTCACAATATTTTGCGTTATTCCTCAGTAAATCTCATGGAAGCACACATGATGGTAGCAATACTGGTATAAAATTGGATTCATTGAGTCCAATACTTTTATAATATTGGATGGCTGAGGTTGATAACAGAAAATATCGCCCGAGCCTAGATCAAATATCGGGCGAGTCGAAGACGAGCCTGATATTTTCTTGGCGAGGGCGATATTTTCTGTTATCAACCGAAAAAGTCATCCAATATTATTATTATTATGCAAGAAGAAGCTGACTTGACGAAAATAGTTTTAAAATGCCTTCAAAACTAATAAAAGGAGAGTATTTGCTTGACATGTTGCCCAATATTTTTGCATATTGTGCAGTGTTGGGCGGTACGCGTTACTCGCACTGCAGTATTGTACACCAGATGCATAATAATCAAATTTATTGGTCAAGCCATGAGTTGGAAAAAATATTGGGCGAGACGAATTCGAACCCAATATTTTTCAACTCATGGCGAGACCTATAAATTTGGCATTGGACGAAAAAAGAATCAAATTTTATCATCTTTATGTTTTAAGAATCTCGTGTCCTATATTGCTTTACACATTTCATTTTAAAAGTAGGCACAAGGAACCATAATTATAAGCAGACCAAATAGGTACCAATAGACACTGTGAAACAGAGACACTGAGAAACAGCATGGAACCATCAAACACTGGTAACCACCCAGCACATAGGATCCACCAAGACAAGGAACCATCAAAAATTGGAAACCACCAAAGACCTAGAATCACCTCACCTAACACCAGGAACCATCAAGCACCAGGAACCATAAAAGGCGTGGGACCAGCCAGGCATTCAACTAAAAGACATCAAACAACAGGAACTCCAAGATATGGAACCACCACAAAACACCAAAACCACCCAAAGCATGGAACCACCAAACACTGGGAACCACCAAACACTGGGAACCTCCAAACACTGGGAACCTCCAAACACTGGGAACTGCCAAAAATGGGAACCACCCAGACATGGAATCGCCTACTGTAAACAGCAAATACTGGAACCACCCAAAACATGGAAAAAGACAACTCATGACCACCCCCACCACCAAAAGGAAACATCTTTAAATTGTATCAAACAATCAGTCAGCATGTGCATAAATAATGATACATTCTCATCACCAGGGTGGACAATCCTAATCTACAGTAGAGCTCAATTGCAATAAGGATTGGGGATTGGAGTCCGAAGTGGTGAAAAATTGGACACCTAGGTTTTTTTGCGGGCTGAACTCTCATATTTATTGGGTCTCTGCCATGTGTATAGTAATATAGGAGGGAAGATTCTCAAAACATAATAATGATTTAAATTTGGTCTTTACAAGTGGTCCTATGCGATCTATTATGACCCTACTAAATGGCTCATTAAATGCTGGTATTGGTTGCAATGAGCTAATGAAATTCTCTGATTGGGCCTGAATACCATTTGACATTCATGACAAGTCTTACAATACTTAACGACATTTTCTGATTGTAGGCCACTAAACTAAAAGTGACTCCAAATATGTTTTTCTCACACTGAAGTGCCCTGCAATGGGACTAATGGGCCATGCCATTTACTTCACTGTGGTATATCTTTGTTGACACTACAATTTGATGCACTACTTCCATACTCATCTGCAAAAGGCAATCATTTTGGTCTCATTTTCTCATGAGGGCAGCATTTTGTTTGGAGAAACATACAGGAATTTGTTATGCTTCACTTAGTTTCTCGAGTGATGGGTAATTTTCTTGTTCAATTACCAGTCATGGCTTAATGGGTCTTTGCTATAGTTCCTAGCATTTTTTATGTCACTGGCTGGATCTTCATTGTGTATCAGCTTGTTAATTTGTTTGTGCGCAGGGGGTAGGATTTTCACTACTACTAGGGAATTGTCATTCTCATCGCTCTTTGAATTAGGCCATGAGGCCAAAGCGAAAAAGATGCTCGGATAAGGACCAAGGTGGCGCACCCCTGGGAAGTACATAATTCGTCCGAAATAATTTTCCTAAATTATAGAAATCAGTTCTACGTGTGTTTTCACGTCTAGTATGTGCACATTCTCGAGAAAATGAATTAAATGCCATCTCAATTTATGCCCTGAATATCAGTGACTACGGGATGTACACCATGATTCGTTGACTCCAGCAAATAATGGGGGGCTATTGATAAGTAAATCCGCTCGGTATGTAGAAGACCAAACACTTTACAGATTCCTTTTTCATCTGGAACTGCAGAGCCATTGTTATTATGCACGCAACTGAAAAGATTGCAGGTGTTATACCATCACCCCGATTTCGATTTAGCTGTCCCTCTTCACGAATAATAAAGTTAGGGGTTCTACTGTGTGTTCAATTTTCTTGACCCTTATTTCATCCCTTTATCGAAAGGGAAATGAAGGTGAACAAAATTCATGAGAAAAAAATTGTTGGCAAACTGTGACCTAACATCTTTATGTCAGAACCAAACCGTACCTGCGCTTAACCCCTTTCTATGTAATTTAATGTTTTCATAGCAGATCCTAAATCATTCACCTCTATGCAAATGCCGTTGACCGGTGCCGAACAAACTTTTAAATGATGAAAGGGTCCAATATTAATATGATTAAGTTATGGTGTTGGTTCTGCACTAGGATGTTAGGTCATAGCTTGCCAATCAAACTTCATTCATGATTTTTGCTCATCTTCGTTTCCTTTTTGAATAAATGATGAATATACGATCAAAGTTATATTAAACTCCCAGCAGAAGTTTGAGTTTTATTTTCTTCGTGAATGAGGCTGTAGCTCAATCTTAACCGGGCGGTGAAAACAATTCAAAAGCTTTTGACGTCATGGACAATAACAATGGTTTAGCAGTCCCGAGAATCTGATGTCCGTTGTCCTATATCTCCTATTATACGGTCGGACTTATATCATCGCAAGCACACACCCATTATTTGCTGGAGTAAATGGAACGTGGTGTACATCTCTTGGTCACTGATATTTATGGGGAAAAGAGATGACCTTTAATTCATTTTCTCGAACATATGCACATACTAGAAGTATGAACACGCGTAAAACTGATTTTGATAATTTTGGACAGTTTATTTTAGCAACATTATGTACTTGTAGGGGTGCGTCACCTTTGTAAACGCTATGAGATTTTGCCCGCTAGCCTAAATGAATAGCTTGACAAATCTTTTCGTATTTTCATGCGAGGCTTTTCTTCTGGTCAATGACTGCACATGATGTGAAAATTTCTATTTCCTCAACACACATATCTGTTTGTGGGCGGGCAACCCGGAACTCCAATGGGCTTTGGAAGTACTTTCCCCCTGCCAAATCATCCCTACTAATGTGGATAACCTTATATTGGGAGTTCTTGTCTAACACCAATTGTGACAGGGTCAGAAACCAAATCAGATTTTAAATTCATCTTGTAAAGAGGCCTCCCCTGAATCAATGCAGTTCCTGTGGACTTTCATTATCAAATGGAAGGGTATCTTCCATGCACAATTCCCTCCAAAACAAAAGCTTAAGTCGTCCCTTACTTTTTCTGTATCTTTTCCCCTTTTGTGGAATTTATTTTAGTCATCAGAGGAGTGCACTTCGACCTATATACACACATATATACAGTGTATACACATACAAAAAGTATTTAATACGCTTTTCCCCGGAGGCTCAAAGCACTTACAAATAGAAGAAATTTTTAGGTGCTAGAATAGATTACACAAAAATTAAATGCATCATGAAAATATAAAACATGTCATATAAACAAAATGGGCAAGATCATAACATAAACACATACATGTAATACAAATCATTTGGAAACAAATATGTCTTAAGAACCTTCTTAAAGGCATCCACTGAAACAGAGTTTCTGATATTCCTCGGGAGGTTATTCCATAGTTTAGATGCATGAACTGTAAAAGTCCTATCACCAGCCTGGTTTTTTTGTGATAGGATACTCCAAACGGAAATAGTCCGTGGATGAACGTAGAGATTCTCTTTGGAATGATAAAAGTTTAGGGCCAATCTGAATCTACATAGGTGCCAAAGGACCATATGAGAGATTATAAACATAAGAAGCGTAATTTTTATAAGTTATTTTTTACTAACTGGTAACCAGTGAAGAGATTTAAGTAGAGGTGCAGATTCGTGCCGTCTGTCTACTTTGAAGACAAGTCTGGCAGCCCAATTTTGAAGGCGTTGAAAACGAAGTATGTGTGATTTTTTGGTATTGAATATAGTCGCCCCATTACATTACATGTAAGCTCGTATCCATAACGATAAGAATAAGTGAACGTGCAGCGTAATTGCATGTGTCCTTATCAATGGTATCAAATGCTGCTGAGAGGTCCAATAATACCAGAAGCACAAACATGTCTTTGTTGATTGACATCATAATATCATTTTTTTTTTACCTTTATCAAAGCCGATTCTGTGCTGTGACATGCCCTATAAGCAGATTGGTGAACATTTTCACAAATCATATAACTTGGAATGTGACGTCTTCTGATCCGAACTTTGAAAAACACGAAAGGTTCATATTTTGAAGAAAATGGCACTTTCAGAGGAATTTTAAGTGTAGGCTTCAATGGGAAATCGATTTTTTATTATAACAAACCATCACCTTTCCCTTCCTCCCCCAAGAACGGGAAAGAGACTTATTATGCTGATGTGTATTGACAATATCTATCTACCCTGTAAGTGGCTTCCTCGTTCTTGGTGGGGAAAGGGTCATTTCGAAACAATTTTACCATCGAAGGTGCATAAAATAGAAAAGAAGAGCATACACAATCACTATGGGCTATCAATTCCCATGGCACAGTTCAATAGCTTTCATTCACCAGTGTATTGAGCAAATACAAGCCCTGGATTTTTAGTACGATTTATGGATTTATGATACCCAGAACATGCATGATCAGCTATTGTTAACATGTGCCCATCCAAGGTTACTGAACTGAGCTCTTGGTAGATTAGCATACCTTACTTCACAGTGAATATATTCCAAAGCATAACAGCTTTGTGCTTACTCTACCAGAACAAAGTACACTAATTCGCTTGTATTGTTACTCATGAACACAACTTTGCACAAGAATGAACCATAGCCAAATGACCACTTCTGTTATAGTAACTCTGATCATCAATGAAAGACCTGTTGCATAATATCATGAATGTAAATACCAAGTGAGATTTTGAAGTAGTATTTTATTTACACAGTCGAGGAACTCGACTGTGTTTTTCTTCTGTACGGTTTCTTCTTTGCACAGTCGAGGGGCTCGACTGTGCTTTGTTTCTGTAAGGTTTCTTTTCTTTCTGTCAACTTCCGGTCAAACTTCAATTTGCTCGTTCTGCCACATACTTTCATCAATGTTGACAGGACTTAGACACAACATCAATGACCACTCCCGCATATGTGACCCGACTTGTTTGGGGTCAAAGGTCACGTAAAGGTCACAGGAGCCAAAAACGTTGATTTCACCAAATATGCTACTACTCCTACAGATTATGTTGCATGGTAACGTGACCGATGGATATGAAACAGCTCGGGACCCTTCATAAAAGTTATGCCCAGCATGACGATCAAATGTCATTAAAGGGGCATTTCCGGCCTGAGTTTAAAATATCTTCAAAAAATCATATCTACAATATGCAAGGTGGTAGATTGATGCTACCTGCACAGATGCATGTTATAAATTCCATATAGGTCGATGGAGGTCATCAAGGGGTCAAAGGTCAAATTTTCAAAATGCTCCGATTGAGCTGAAATTTCACTGAAATGATCCTTATGACATTCTAAACAAGTTGAAAATATTTCGCGGTCCAAGGGTCAATGGTCACGTCAAATTATTCAAACTGCTTCCCGATTAAGCGAAACTTGACTGACATGATCCTGAGACATTCTAAACATGTTGAAAATATTTTGCGAGGTCAAAGGTCAATTAAGAGTCAAAGGCAAATTTGTTTTCAAATAGGTCCAATTGAGCTGAAATTTTTTACTGAAATGTCCTTAATGAACATTCTAACAATGTTTGAAAATATTTTGTTTTTTTTTTTTTTTTTTAATGTTTTAAATTTTTGGAACTGCTCCAATTAAGCTGAAATTTGACTGGAATGATCCTGATGATATCTATCTACACATGTTGAAAATAATTTGAGGTCAAAGGTCCATTAAGAGTTCAAAGGTCAATTTTCAAAATGCTCCGATGAGCTGACATTTTGAAAGTATCCTTATATATGAAATATGTCTAAAATATTTTCGAGATTCAAAGGTCATTTAAGTGTCAAAGGTCACTAACCTCGACTGTGCTCAGATCTTGTCTCCAGATCTAGTTTTAAACAGTCGAGGAACTCGACCGTGGTTTTTCTTCTGTCCCGGGGGGTTTCTTTCTTTAAACAGTCGAGGAACTCGACTGTGGTTTTTTTCTCTTGGTCGGTTCTGTTCTTTAAGTTAGGCGGTATCGCCTAACTTACGTTGTTCTACCGTTTTCTTTCTTCTCTTCTGTCTGACAATTTACAATTTGCTTCTTCTTCCACATTCTTGTCGGATTCTTACACCACAATTGGTAACAAGCATGGGTTTGTTGAACGGTTCAAAGTTATATGCTTTGTTTGGGGTCAAGGTCACGTAGGGGTCCCAAGGGGTCAGTTATTTACTGTGTGTAAATTTAAACAAGGTCAAATAGAAAAAATCTTTAGCCCATTATAGGACTTGATGGAGTCATAAAGTCAATTAATGACTTCATTCACTTGACCCATGGTTTTTTTTTTTTTTTAATGGGGCTCAAAGGTCACAATTACTACTTCAAATTACGTACACTTCAAATCTACTCTCCTACAGATTAATCAACCTTATGTGTAGTCATGCATGTGAATTAACTTGAGACACCTTTCAACAAAAGTCATGGGTCAGAGGTCAATAGGGGTCATCTGAGGTCACAGGGGTCAAACATATTTACTGTGTGTAAAATTTAAAACAAGGTCAAAACAAAAATATAAAATCTTTTAGCCCTCTCATAGGCCTTGACTGAGAGGTCAAAAAAGTTCAATTAGGCTCATCACTTGACCCATGGTTTAAGGGGTCAAAAGGTCAAATACTTCAAATTACGTTACACTTCAAATGCGACTACTTCCTCCTACAATTAAGCAAAACCTGATCGTGTAGTCTCGCATATAACAGCTTGGAGTGAGACCCTTTCAAAAGTTTGGGCCAAGAGGTCAATATGGGGTCATCTGAGAGGTCCAAGAGGGGTCAACCATATTTACTGTGTGTAAAATTTAAAAAAGGTCAAATAGAAATTTGTTTATCCCATCTGATAGGACTTGATGATATGTCATAAAGTCAATCATTACTTCATCACTTGACCCATGGTTTGGGGTCAAAGTTCAAAATACTTCAAAAGACTTTACACTTCAAGCACTACTTCTCCTAACGATTAAGCACCGTAATCGTTGTAAGTCATGCTATGAAATCAAACTTGAGACCCTTACAAAGTGCCATGGGTCAAGAGGTCATATGGGTCCATCTGAGGT
The DNA here is from genome assembly GCA_023653785.1 of Ophioderma brevispina. NCBI lineage: Eukaryota > Metazoa > Echinodermata > Ophiuroidea > Amphilepidida > Ophiodermatidae > Ophioderma > Ophioderma brevispina. The sequence goes on from JAMKCH010020224.1 coordinate 34,422, forward strand.
CACAGGTCAACATATTTATGTGTGTAAAATTTTAAAATTAGGTGCAAATATAAATCTGTTTAGCCCATCTCATAGGACTTTATGAGAGGTCAAATAAAAGTGCCAATCATTACTTCAATCACTTGTACCCTGGTTTAGGGGTCAAAGGTCAAAATACTTCAAATAGTTACATTTCAAATCACCACTCCTACAGATGTAACATGATGGTGTGACTTATGCCTTAATTGACTCAAGGAATTTACAAAAGTAATGGGTAGAGAGGTCAATCTGGGGGTCATCCTATCTAGGGTTTTCTGCCCGCCTACTTAGTGCTCTTTGCAAAGAGCACTAAGTCTAGTTTCTTTCTTTCCTTTCTTTCTTTCTGTCACATGCTAATATCTCAGACATGGAACTCCCATAATAACCAAAACTGGTCACAAGGACAAGTACATGCACAGAACTTTTGACATGACCCGATTGGTGCAAAGGTCACGATAGGGTCAACCAGGGGTCCACACGGTTAACAATCACAAAAATCTTCGAATTATGCTTAAATCTCAAAACTAATATCTTGTAGGACTTGATCAACCACTACCAAAAACGTCAATCATGAACTCATCACTTGACCCCTGGTTTATATGGTCAAGTCAAAATACATCCAATTCCGTTACACTTCAAATCACTAACTCCTCCTACAGATTCCGCAACCTTGATCGTATGAGTCATGCATTCGAATAAGCTTGAGCTCCTTTATAAAAGTATGGTCAAGAGGTCACTATGGGGTCACTCCTGGGTCACCAAGGTCAAACATATTTCCTGTGTCCTCAAATTTAAAGCCAGGTCAAATAGAAAATATTTTTATCCCACCCTGTAGTACTTGATGAGAGGTCAAAAGTCATTATGATCCCATCACATGACCCATGGTTTGTAAGAGGGTCAAGGTCAAAATACTTCCAATTACGTTCACTTCAAATCACTACTAACTCCTCCTACAGATGTTTTTTAAGTCAACTTGAATCGTGATGAGTCATGCATTTGAATAAGCTTGAGCTCCCCTTTATAAAATTTATGGGTCAAGATGTTCAATAAGGGGTCATCTGGGGTCACAAATGTCAAACTATTTTTCCTGTGGTCCTCAAATTTAAAACAGTCAATGAGAAAACATTTTGTATCCCACCCGTAGTACTTGATGATATGTCAATAAAAGTCCATCATGATCCCATCACATGACCCATGGGGTTTTAGGGGTCAAAGGCCAAAATTACTTCAATTATACGTTACCCTTCAAACTCAACTACTCCGCTAAGATAGCAACTTGATCGTAATGAGTCATGGCATTTGAATAAGGCGCATTGAGCCCTTTTATAAAAGTTATGGGTCAAGAGTCAATAGGGTCATCTGATGTCACAGGAGGGTGTGTCAAACATCATTACTGTGTGTAAAATTTAAAATCCTGTCAAATAGAAAAATCTGTTTAGCCCATCTTATAGGACTAGATGAGCTCAAAAAAGTCATCAATGACTTCATCACATGACCCATGGTTTAGGGGTCAAAGGTCAAAAAACGTCAAATTAAACGTTACACTTCAAATCACTACTCCCACTACTCTCCACAGATAAGCACCTAATCGTGTGAGTCATGCATATGAATTAGCTTGATGCCCTTTACAAAACGTTATGGGGTCCACGAAAGGTCAATATGGGGGGTCATATCTGTGGGATCACAGAGGTCAAACATAATTACTGGGGTGTGTAAAAATTTTGAAAATAATGTCAAATAGAAAATCTTTTTAATCCGCACCCTGTAGTACTTGATTATAGGTCAATAAAAGTCAATCATAACCCATCACCTGACCCACGTTTTAGGGGTCAAGGTCAAAATACTCAAATTACGTTATACGTCAAATCACTACTTCTCCTAACATGATTAAGCAACCTTGATCGTGTGAGTCGTGCATACTGAATAGCTTATCCCCCTTTAACCTTTCAAAAGTTATGGGTCAAGCGGTTCAATATGGGGTCATCTTGGGTCACAGGGTCAACAATTTAATGTGTGTGAAATTTAAAACAAAGGTCAAAGTAGCAAATCTTTTAACCCACCCTGTAGTTCTTGAGAGAGTTCATAAAAGGTCAATCATGACCCCATCCAATGATCCATGGTTAGGGGACCAAGGTCAAAATACATCAATTACTATATTTCAAATCACTACTCCCTTTACGATTACACAGTATGGATCACGTGACTCATGTATGTGATGCCAGCTTGACAATCCCCCATCAAAAGTTACTTATGGAAATTTTGATCAAAGTTCATTTGGGGTCACAGGAGTCCAAGACCTGATTTTACTAAAAATGCTTCTTCTACAAGCTCCGGTCTGAGTACTCTCGAGTGTTCAGATCTGGTATACAGATCTAGTTTCTTTCTTCTTACACAGTCGAGGAACTCGACTGTGTTTTTCTTCTTTCGGTTTCTTTCTTTCTTTCTTCTTTTCCTTCTTTCTTTCTTTCTTCTTCTTTCTGTCAACATGCTAATATCATCAGTATCAGACATGTCTATTGACCAAAACTGGTCAAAAGGACAAGTACATGCACAGAAACTTTTGACATGGTACCGCGAATTGGTGTCAAAGGTCACGAAAGGGCCACAGGGGTCAACAACGTTCAACCATTCAAAAATCTAAATTAGCTCAAATCTCAAAAACTAAAACTGATGTCATCTTTAGGACTTGTCAAACGACACCAAAGTCAATTATGACTTTTGTCATATGACACATGATTTAGAGGTCAGAAGGTCAAATACAAGCAAATTACTTACACTTCAAATCACTAATCCTTTTACAAATTGCATAGTAATGATGACGTGACTCATGTATGTGGTGTCCAGCTTGACATCCCCCCAAAAGTACTTACTAATGAAATTTTGATCAAAGTCCTCTGGGGGTCATAAAGGTCAATGACCTTACTGTGTGTAAATTTTAAAACAAGTCAAATAGAAAATCTTTTGTATCCCATCCTTGGTACTTGATGAGAGGTCCATAAAAGTCAATCATGACCCCATCACTTGACCTATGTTTTAGGGTCAAGGTCAAATATCATCAAATACGTCAATTCAAATCCTACTGCTTTTTCAGATTACATAGTATGATCAAGTGACCATGTATGTGGTGCAGCTGACACCCCCCAAAACAGTTACTTAATGAAAGTTTAATCAAAGGTCATCTGGGGTCCAACTAAGGGGTCAATGACCTTACTTGTGTGAAAATTTAAAACAAGTCAATAGAAATTCTTTTTAGCCCATCCTGTAGTTCTTGATTAGAGGTCAATAAAAGTCATCTATGACCCCATCACTGACCCATGGTTTAGAGGTCAAAGGTCAAAATACTTCAAATTAACGTTACACTTCAAATCACACTCCTTCTACAGATTACTTATTTGACTCACGTGCCTCATGGAATTAGGTGTATTTGCAGCCCTACAAAAGTTACTTAATGCAATTTTGATCAAAGGTCTTGGGGTCCCAGGAGTCCAAAACCTGTTTCACTTAAAAAATGCTACTTCTACAAATTCCGGTCTGAGTTACTCTCGACTCTTGACTGTTTTCAGATCTGTAAACAGATCTAGTTTCTTTCTTTGTTCTGTCAACATGCTATGATCTCAGACATGGAACATCCCATAAATACCCAAAACCTGGTCACACGGACAGTACATGCCAGAAACTTTTCACAGGACACCGATTGGTGTCACAGGTCACGATAGGTCACAGGGTTCAACAACGTTAACCATGCAAAAAATCTAGAATTAGCTCCAATATGCTCAAACTAATGCTGTCCTCTTGTAGGACTGATCACACTACAAAAAAGTCATTAATGACTTGTCATAATGACACCATGATTTATATTCAGAGGTCAAGAGACACATCAAATTAACGTGTACCTTCAAATCACTACTCCTCCTACAGATTCAGCAACGTGCGTGTGAGTCATGCATATGAATAGCAATTGAGCCCCTTTATACAAGTTATGGGTCAAGATGTCAATATGGGGTCATTGGAGGCCAGAGTCAAACATGTTTTTTTGTGTTCAATTTAAAATAAGTTCCCAAATAGAAAATCTTTTAGCCCATCTTATATCGCGAATTGATGAGCGGTCAATAAAAGTCAAATATGACTCATCACGTCCCTGGTTTAAGGGTTTAAAGGTCAAAGACTCCTTTTCAAATTACGTTCCCCTTCCATCCATACTCCTCCTACAGATTAAGCAACCTTGATCGTGTGAGTCATGCATATGAATTAGCTAGCTTGAGCCCCTTTACAGAAGATGGGTCAAGAGGTCAATATGGGGTCATCTGGGGTCACAGAGGTCAAACTATTTATAGTGTGGTAAAATTTCACACAAGGTCAAGCAGAAAATCTGTTTATATCCCACCTGTAGTTTACTTGATGAGAGGTTAATAAAAGTCAATTATGACCCCCATCACATGACCCATGGCTTTTACGCGGGGGGGGGGGGGGGGGGGGGGGGGGTCAAAGGTCAAAATACATCAAATTATGTAATAATTCACATCACTACCCTCCTACGATAAGCAACCTGATCGTGTGGGTTATGAATATGAATTAGCTTGATCCCCTATACAAAAGTTATGGGTCAAAGGTCAATAATGGGGTCCATCTGGGTTCACAGAGGTCAACATATGTCTGTGTTTACAATTAAAAAAGGTCAAATAGAAAACTTTTTTAAAAAGAAAATTTGTTTAGCCCATCTTATAGCGGTCAATAAAAGTCACTTATGACTTCATCATCCTTGACCCATGGTTTAGGGGGTCAAAGCAAAATATTTCAAAATACGTTTACAAACTTCAAATCACTAACTTACTCCTCCTACAGATTAAGCAACCTCTCGTGTGAAGTATGCATATAAATTAGCTTTAGCCCCTTATAAAAGTTATGGGTCAAGAGGTCATATGGGGGGTCATCTGGGGTCACAGATGTCAAACATATTTACTGTGTGTAAAATATAAATAAGGGCAAATAGAAAATCTGTTTAGCCCATATTATAGGACTTGATGAGCGTCATGAAAGTCATCATCACTCAATCACTTGATCCCATGGTTTAGGGTCCAAGTTAAAAATACTCAATTAACGTTACACTTCAATCACTACTCCTCCTACGATTTAAGCAACCTATCGTGTGATTAACAGCATATGAATTAGCTTGAGCCCCTTTCACAAAAGTTATGGGTCCAGAGGGTCAATCTGGGATCATCTGGGTTCCCATTAGTCAACCATATTTACTGTGTGTCAAATTTAAACAAGGTCCAAATAGAACAAACTTTTATCCCACCCTGTAGTACTAACTTGGATGAGAGGTCAATCAAAGTAAATCATGACCCCATCCTGACCCATGGTTAGGGGTCAAAGGTCAAAATCCATCAAATTACGTTAGACTACTTCAAATCACTACTCCTTTTAAGATTACATAGTAATGATCACGTGACTCATGTATGTGGATCAGCTTGCCATCCCCACACAAGTTACTTAATTGAATTTTGATCCAAGGTCATTGGGGGTCACAAGGGAGTCCCCAAGACCCGTTTTCACTAAATAGCGTTCTTCTACAAGTTCCCGCCGGTCTGAGTACTCTCTCGACTGTGTCAGATCTGTAGACAGATCTAGTTTAGTTGGGGCTTTGCTACGTAAAACTCAAACCCCTTCCAATTTGGAGGGTTTTTTTTCGTGTTTTTTAGCTTGTTATGGCAATTTGTAGAGGCATAATATTTATGATGAACATCTCTTATGTACATGCACTATCGCAGCCTAGTTACAACTATTGAGGGCGCTTGCTCTCTGCTTATCCTCTCAGGTCCTTTTTGGCACTCAGGCATGACATAAATTACTGACTGAGTTTCGTCGCGACCGGACCCCTGGGCTTTAGAATTCCCTTGCATTTGGAAACTTGATTTATGTCCTGTTTTCATGCTTTGATAATAACATACTCAACATTTTCTTTGCTTCTTCAATTCTTCTATTCCCAAAAAGATATATCATAATATTATATATATATATATATATATTATATATATATATATATAATAGGATATCTATAAATTCCAAAGTTAGACACTTCTTGGAAAGCACCTTTACTCTGAGTTTCACGGTATAACCCTCACTTACGATCACTGGGTACCGATCTGCGACGGATTTTACTATGCTGGTTTATAGTGTATATATATATATAGATTTATTATATATAGAGAGATAGAGCGAGAGAGGGGAGGAAGAAAATACTAGAATAACCAGCTGTGTGGAATTTTAAACTCCGCAAATTAGATATCCACGTTATCAGGAAAATCTTTTCAAAATCCGTTGACAGTACTTACTCAAACCACTTTTCAGATAACAGGCACACTTACGAATTTCGACTAGTTTGGTGCAAGTCTCGCTGAGGTAGGCTGAGAAATGTCGATTATAACGATACGTGGGCGTCTGTCTGCAGTATAGGAATGATTAAGTTGACGTAAAAGAATTTGTACTGAATGGGTACGTGGGATTTTTTATCCGCCTATACTGAATCGCCAGTCTTCTTTGGGTAACCCCACTAACGACGAAGGTGTATCTATTTGGGAAAAGACACATGGTTCAGAGTCGCACTCCTGTGCCAATTCCTATGGAGTAGCAATTCGATGTACTAACACTGGTGATTAAATCCCTCGTCTACCTGAAGCCATCGTTTGTAACAACAAACCCCTAATGAAATGAACTTGTTGAGTTTCCCGTCCCATTGTTTTGACGAGGCCCGAGGCTACAATTTCCGTATTCATTATTTTGGAAAATTTCAAGTATTCCCAAACTTTCATCATTATTGCTTGTTTTTTATGGGGGCATAGTTGCCTAAATACAAGTGACAACTCGAGAATAATTAAGTATTGCACTTCGGTGAATTGGAATACATCCACAAAGGTAAACAAATACACTTTGATAGTCAATATCAGTGATTTGCTATATCACAATATATAGGAAAAAAAAATAAAATAATTTAAGTGGGCCATTTTGATTCACGTATCCTAACTACTCGCAAATGTAATTAAGAACTGAAGCAACCTATTAAAACAAAATCAGACTTTGAGAAAACCATGGACCATACAATGAGTGACCTTGAATTACCCCTCATGACCTTGAAACGACCTTAAATTTTTTTGGGCCCTGAATTTTGACCACATCCACCAATTTTCATCATCATCCATACCACACATAGTGGATTTGATATTTATCGACTCACACATGACCTTGAAATGACCTTCAAATTTTTCGGCACTGAATGTTGACCACACCCAGGAAGTTTCATCATCCTACAACAAATAACCATGTTTGTAGCGATTTAAATGTATTTTGGACCGCATTTGACCTTTGATCCGCGTCACATGACTCACTTCTGATCCCAGTCATCGCCTACTTGAGATACATATGTTGCGAAGATGGACACCTATACTTGCTTAGTAGCGAAGGAATTTTTCATATCCGACGTACCGTTTCAAAGTACATCAATGTGCATATTATTTAGCTCATTAACATACCTAATTTGCATATCGTATGCCCAAAATGTAATCAGGTCGAGAACTTTTCAACTCACTTCTTCCACCAAGTTACAACTTACGCCTTATGGAACTCCCGATATTGGCACTTGCTTTTTGAAAATTTCAAGGAATGCCCCTTTAATTAGCTTATTTGCATACCTAACCCACATCTATCTGTTACATTAAACAAGACACTGACATGGGCACACACACACATTTTGTGCTCCCAGCAATTTCATCAGTTCATAAGTTTTTGAATGGGCTACAGAATTTATACCACTGAACCAGCTAAAACATCTGGATTCTACTCATCTATTTGGATCTCACATGGATATCAATTTTGAAATATAAATGTATTTTGAGAACCATTTTGTTTTGTGTTTTCTACAAGTACTGCTGAACGCAGCCAGCATTATTGATTTTCACCAGTGACACTTCCTGCTTTACCCAGCCATACTCTATCATTGGACATAGCCTCCTAATTAAACAATGGCATCCTCATGCAACAGAACTATTGGCTCAGCATGGAGTACCTTGCACAGCATAATAAACAACTCCATGGCAAGCGTCTACAACATTTCAGTTGTTTTTTTTTTTTGTTAATCCTGACTAATAGATGAAGTGTTGATCATGTAGGGAGCCTTATATTGGTCCACCTATAGACAAAGGCAAACGCGGACATTATCTTCAATCCCCAGATCCCATAGCAACTATCACAATCTACCTTCAACATGCCACTATTTCTGTACAGGCGAACTCAGTACAAAGCTTCGGTTGAACCTATGCTTCCAGAAAATAAAGAACAGAATAGAATTCTACATCATCAGTTGTGCCAGCCATCTACCCCTGCCAAATTGGGAATCATCTAGCAAGGACAGTGATGATGAAATTGTACTTCAAATTTCATCCACCCCAAAGCCTACAGAGAAACCTACATTAATTTCAGTTGGAACACAAACTACCTCGCGCCTGTACCTACTCTATGTGATACCGGTGTCAGACTAACTCACCCTTCTTTCAACTGTTCTACCTCACCTCAGACTGCCCAATGACATTCACTCAACGGAGCCAACAGTATCTACTCTAGCATCTGCATCAACTGTTGAAACCTTTTCCCCCACATCCCTACCATTGCTTGTATAGAGCCACACCATCTGCTCCAGACACGGCCTCCCCTGTATCAGCTGTGAAACTTTTGGCCTACAATTCCACCAGCAACACATTCAGTTCTGCCTTAATGGTAGAGGACGTTCCCTACAGATTTGATATCCCAAACCCTGCTTCGGATCATCCACAGTCTAGACCAATTCCAAAACCAACGACCAAATCAGACCCATCCCCCAAGCCAAGCGGCAAGATACACCAACTTCCCCTACTTCTGATGCCCCCAAGCCCCGTCAACAGACTAATCGAACTGCTACCTAGTTTAGGAGATTCGATTCCTAAACACCTTGTGGGTCGACGACTTCTAAAACAGGTACAAGGTGTTGAATAGGGGATCCAGGCAACAAAGCTTGAATATGGATAAAGTTAGCCCCAGCTTTATCAAAGAAGAACAACCCACCGCAGGTATACTACATCTAGGAGCGCTAAACAACATTGATCATACGTGACCAGGAGTGCTTTAACTTTAGCTGAGACCCTTGTAACTGGATACAAGCACTGAACTGCAACCACAGATTTTATCTCCTCAGACCCCACAGAACAAACCTGGACTAATGAATGGATTCATGCAGTATAATGCCCGAATGAAGGACATGTGTGACCATAGCAAGTTGACATTCATTAGTAATGATAGTATAAAAACTTTCCACCTCGCAAATGATGGCCTTCATCTAAACAGAACTGGAACATCCATTATCGCCAAGCCGAACTTATTACAGCCAATTCATACGATTTCACATTGCGATTTCATCTTCAAAGAAAACCGGACAGTGAAATAGACATTTCAGACTCTGTCAATGTGTACACTACAAATTAGCGTCCCCTCACAAAAAATGTGATGATATTGATGTTATTATCTGTCAACTATATCAAGTGAGTTAGAAGTAGATAATGCTTTTCTCATTAGAAACCAGGTTGATTTATATGGCCTGACTACCAGACCAGGCCAAGCCAAGTTCAAGTTATTAACCTCTACCAGGGCAGGGGTATTTTGCGGAAACATAATGGTGCAACTCAGCAATTAATAGTCAATTGTATATTTAAACCACAATCATGTGAGCATCTCTTGTGTTTCTGTGCCTCTTCATTGAGTAGCTTTAAGCGTTAATGGAGTGTGCAACATCATTAGGTCACACATTGGCGACCGAGGATATCCATATGGCCGTGGACATTGGTAGATTGGATCCGTTTCAAGAGTCCATAGAAACAGGACTCAAATTGTAGATAGGTTCACCTCTGCTTAAGCTAATGGTATCACCTGAGCGGATAATGCTGACAAACAGAAAGCTATTTTCTTAGCTGGTGTTGGGCCTAAAGCTTATGCAGCATCTGTGCCTCAACTTGCAACCGACATCAAACCTACAGACAAATCTTGCAAGAGATTACGGATTTGATGTTACCAGTCTATAATCCGAAAACCGTGAGATTGTACAACGTTTTAAGTTCCCACTCTCGCACTAGGGGGGAAAGAGGGGCGAATCAGCTGGCTGAATTCGTCCCAAGATTTAAGCGACAAGCCCCTCAATAATGAGGAAGGGCCTTTTCTCCGGCGACACACTGCAGAAAAAATATGCTCAGAGATAGGTTGGATTGTGGGATAAAACAACGAACCATCCAACCGCAGTTTGTGGTCAAAAATCACACTGACTTTCAAAGCTGCGTATGAAAATGCCATCGCCATGGAAAGCGCAATGAAGAACGCACAAGACATAATGAGATCAGTGGGGGCGGTAACAAGGTACAGTGGGAAACAGAAGAAGGGGCAACAGGTCAACAAGGTCAACGTAAATCATGTTACCGCTGTGGTCGGACTAATCATAGTCAGAAGAACTGTAGGTTTAAATCTCCAAAATGTCATAATTGTGGATAAACTGGGACACATTTCTATAAGTGTGTCGCAAGAAAGAGAAAAAGGCTCATCATGTTGGGTCATCATTACCTACAGGACACTGCAGTTCAAGATATCCCAGATGAAGGTGCACATGAATCAGAAGTGAGACAATATGCATGCAGTGTACAAAACTCAGTCTTGTCAGGACCCCCGTATATGAGTCAACATGACAGCTACAAGGTAATCTATTGATTTTGAAAAGATACGGGTCAGGTCCCACATTGTGGGGTTACGGTACTCTTAAAGGTATTGCCAAGCATAATTAAGGGGATCCTAGTGCTCCACCCAAGTTTTTCAAAGCTCGCACCATACCGGATGCCTTTGAAAGAAGTAGAAAATGAGTTGGACGTCTTCAAGAAGCAGGGGTCATTGAACCAGTGACCTTCTCAATAATGGGCAGCACCAATTGTGCCAGTGGTGAAACAAGATGGCAATGATTCATTTGTGAGAGACTTTAAGGTTACAGTCAACCAGGCAGCAATAGTGGATCAGTACCTTTGCCCGCGAATTGAAGATTTGTTTGCACAGTTATCAGGAGGCAAACATTTCACAAACTGGTATGGCAATGCTTATCAACAGCTATTCTGCGATGAGAACTCTAAAGAATATCTCACCATCAACACACACAGGGATTATTCGCTATGAATCGCTTACCCTTTGATTTCTTCAGCGCCCGCCGATTTTCCAGCGCGTGCCATGGATAGTATTACGCGGGATATTCACATGTTTCACATTACCTTGATGATGTGCTGATAATGGGCAGAATCAGAATCACAACATCTTGCGACCCTGTACGAGGTGTTACGAGATTTGAAGACGAGGCGTCTACGTATAAAGAGAGACAAATGCACTTCTTCGCTAAGGAAGTAGAGTACCTGGGATACAGGATTGATGCAGAGGGCTTGCATCCAACAAGTGTCAAAAGTGGAAGCGATACAAAAGGCGCCAGCACCCCCAAAATGTGAGTGAACTTTAAGGCCTTTTGGGTTGTGTAAAATAATATGGGAAGTTTTTGCGCCAATTTATCTCAACAGGGCATCCACTACACCGCTCTGCAGAAGGGGCTCACATTGGAAGTGGGGTCAAGAGCAACAGAATGCATTTTGACAAAGTGAAAATACTCTTTCAACTCAGATCAGTCCTTGTGCCATTAGCCCAAAGAAGGAATTATTGTTGCTTGTGATGCATCCCCATATGGCGTTGCTGCTGTACTCTCCTCACAAAAGGGAGGGATGGCCGTGAAAAAAGCAGTAGCATTAGCATCACGCACGTTATCACCGGCAGAAAGAAAAACACACAACTTTACTTCGCAGTTGGACAAGGAGTCTCTCGCGATATGTTTGGTGTGACAAAGTTCCACCCAGCTACTTGTACGGTAGACATTTTTATTTGTGTACAGACCACAAGCCCTTGCTGGGCTTATTTCATGATGAGAATAAACGCATTCCTGCATGTCGTCGGCTAGAATAATACGCTGGGCAATTATTCTCTCTGGATACAACTATACGATCAGCACAAACCAGGATCGGCTAATGATAATGAAGAGACTTTTCAAGGTTACCCCTACCAGGCTACAACCAACCCCCCAACCCCCCCCCCAAACCCCCCCATGTCGCACCCCATCTAGATGGTGACACTATGGATGTTAATGGAAAATCTGGAGAATCGCCGAGTAGTGCTCACAGTGTTAAGAAGTGCGACACAAAGGGATCCAATATTATCACGAGTATACCACCATGTAGGAAGGCCAGACTGGCCTCCACAAGTAAGGTTAATGCAGAACTGACACCATACATCTCTTCGCAATAACTGAAATATCTACCTAATGTTGGCCATATTAGGCGGGGAAAATGGTTGTTGTGATACCTCCGCAAAGGTCAGAAACGTATTCGGACTACCTTCATGAGGTACTCCAGAGAGCAATAAGGATGCAAAGTTTGGCTCGTTCTTCTGTATGGTGGCATAAATGGATCAGCCATTGAGGATAATGTGAAAACATGCAACATTTGTCAAGAACAGCTTAAGGATCACCAGTGGCACCATTACACCCATGGAATGGACCGACGCCCATGGGCGCGCTTACATCTAGATTTCGTTGGTCCTAAGTGGGGACGCATGTTTTTGATTGTTGTGGACACCCATTCTAAGTGGATAGAAGCGATCCCTAGTCGACGTACTACATTAACAGCTACAATCGGACAATTGCGCAAGTTGTTCAGCCAGTTCGGCTACCTGATTGTATTTTGACTGATAATGCCACAACATTTGTATCGGACGGAATTTGAGTCTTTCCTTTTCCTTAACGGTATCAAACATTTCCTCTATCTCGCCGTACATGCCGAAATCGAACGGATTCTATGCAGAACGCGCAGTCGCGGTATTTAAGCGCGGAATTGAGGGAAAAATGAGTTCCGGACACACTCTCGGACAAGATCGCCAAGTTTCTTATCACATATAGGATAACTACCCATACCACTACTGCGATTTCACCAGCCTGAACGGATGTTTGGTAGGAAACTGACAAGTCGCTTTGATTTGCTTCATCCTCGCCTGAACTCAAGAGAATCGCGTGGTACGAAACACATGTTACAGAAACAACAAAAACAAAAGCAAGCATACGACGCACATTCAAAAAGTCGTTCATTTGCAGTTGGTGACACGTCTACGTTCGGAATTATGGGAATGGACCAACTGGAAAGCTGGTGCTATCATTGAGAAGCTTGGCCATGTTTATGTGTAAAGTCAAGCATGAATATGGTACTCTGCGTCAGGAGGAAACACCAAGACCAAGTAATCATTCGCAAAGGAACTTGTGTTCCAACTCCACCGCAGTTGGGGATTTTCAACAAATACCCATAGAAAATCCAACTTTACCACCAACCTCAACCTCCTCAACCACAATCTCCACAGCGTCGTTACCAGTTCGCACGCGAGGACCTGTTGAACGCTATGGACTGTAAAACGTTCGGGAATATTGTTTAATTGAGACATGAACTGTCGATGATTTTGGTTGATTGCTGATTTTGTTATGGAATTACCTACGGACTCGAACTATGCATTGCGCGACTGGTTTTGACTAGCGTTTGGACGAGCTTTTATAATATTTATTGTGTTCTTATGCATGTAGGCTCGCTAATAGAGCATATTTATCCTTGGGCTTTTAATAGTTTCCGTGTTAATACAAATTGTCACTTGAAGTTCAATTTCACCATTTTTATTTCAAAGCATGTTATTATTGATTATTTCAATATATCCAATACTGGCCAACAATTCCAAAATTAAATGTGTCAAAATTGCACATGAAGGTTTCAGTAAATTGGAGATGTTACGTTTCTTGGTATTTATTCCAGATGTAAATTTGTTTGGGACTTCAAATTGACCCCCCCCCCCCCCCCCCCACCCACCCACCCCCACCCCCCCCCACCCCCCCACCCCACCCTAGGGCTAACTTTTAACTTGGGGGAGAGGAAGTTATATATCTGTCAATATATCAAGTGAGTTAGAAGTAATGCTTTTCTCATAGAAACACAGGGTGATGTATATGGCCTGCCTACCAGACCAGCCGAGCCGAAGTTCAAGTATTAAACTCTACCAGGGCGATGGGTTATTTGGGCGAAAATATAGTGTGCAACTCAGCAATAATAGTCATGTATATTTACACCACAATCATGTGAGCATCTCTTGTGTTTCTGTGTCTCTTCATTGAGTAGCTTTAAGCGTTAAAGTCTGAATCAGAGATTTCAGAATATAATTTTTTAATATGTTAATTAAAAATAGTCAACTCGAACTAAAGATAGTCACCTAGAATGCCAATTCCAAAGTTTGAGATGAATCGCATTTTTCGTTTTGATGCAGTAAAAACAGTATGTGTATATACCAGTGCCAGAGGATACTGTGTATAACAAAATTTCCGGATCCGGAATTTTTAAACAAAGATGTGATTTTCTATATGAAGGACTTCGATTTGAGCTTAGCTTTTTCACACAGTGATTTAGTAATGGAAAAGCATTATGTACATGCAAAAAACACAATTTGTTTGAAATTGAGGGCGCCCTCATCGAAAATCTCTGAGTCGGCCTTCAATGAGTGTGCAACATCATTAGGTCACAACAATTGACTATGTTGATTATGCTTTGAATAATGATTGCCTACATGTACACATCTTTAATATGCAGCCAAATTAAATTCTTTATTCATGGGCTGAAAATGTCAATTCTAATAATATGTTAAATAATACTTGGCTATGATAGTATCAATCATAATATGCCATGATTCACCAAATTGTAATGTTTTTAAACTTTGTCAAAATTCATCTCATTCACCCTTTTCAGTTGAACATGCTTAAATGATATACATGTATGTGGTATCTTGTACTTGTAAACTTAAACCACCACAGCATACAGTTTCATGCATTCAGGGTTCTTTGGCCCTTTGCAGGTTATTGGGTAAACTATTGATAATGCCTAACAAGCTACGTGTGCCTAATCCTGTTTCTATTGGACAGCCTCGATGAACTTCTTCTTTCGTGATGAACCATTTATGATCTTAACTGTTTTCTTGGTAAGGGATTATAGATTACACACCTCAATAATCGTAGTTTAGAAAACAAGTTGAGTATTAAAATATCTTTCTTCAAAGCAAACAACATTGATGTTCTGTTTAACAGAAACATGGCTCTCCAGTGATATTGATGACAGTGACTAAAATGATGATATTATTTATGTAGAATAGATCGAAAATACAAGTCATGGTGCCATTGCTTGTTATATTAAGGAATGTATTAATTTCAGTGAAATTAGCGATCTTCTCATTAATGATGTTGAAGCTTTGGTGGATTGAGAAATTAATCTCCACAAAACTAAACCAATTATTTTAGGCACTGTCTATCGTGTTCCTGATGCTACAGCTTACTATGTTGACAAAATTGATTGTATGGTTTCAAAATTGTGCTTCTATTTATGATGGATATTATATTGCAGGTGACTTTAATCTTGATATTTGCTAAATCTTCTCCACATCTAATAAGGTATCTACTATTATTCAACCATTCACAGCTCACTAACTGATAAATAAAAATGACTATACACTCATTACTGAAAAGAGTAAAACAATATGATCTGCTTTGTGTCTCGGCCAGAAACAAGTCTACATCAGGTGTTCCAGTTAGGTCTCAGTACCATTCACTTATTTAGTGTTCGTAAATTAAGCACATTCAGGCCACATCTTAGAATTACAAGACAAGATCAGATAAGAATTTGAATGACAGTGACTTGTTAATACTATTAGAATATTAATGCGGATCCAAGTTCGACTCATAATGAGTTGATATTGTTGAGAGAAATTTGGAAAGATTGTTTTGTAAAGCAGGTGATGCTCATGCACAGTCAGAGTTTGAAAAACGGGTGAAAGGTCACAACCAGATGGATCAATAGTGAATTTCTGACTGATTTGCAAAAAGACCCCCCCCCCCCCCCCATGATATTTTTCGCTAGAGCTCATAAATCTAATGATCCCCTTGATTGGCATATGGCTAAATTCTATCGCAATTAAAGCCAACAATATGCGTCACTTTCTCAAAAAGAGATTCTATTCTGCCTCTATTGCTGAAAAATGTAAATAACTCGAAAAAATGTGGTCTACTCTCAAAAAGCTAGTACCTAACAAATCATCATCTACTTCCAATTCTGTTAAGACTGCTGATGGTTCACATCTTCAGCCAAAGATACTGCTAAATGCTTTTAATAACGATTTCACTCTATTGGTCTTCTCTTGACAGATAAAGTTTGTGATTGCACATAAGGCAAATCGCCAGCACATCACCTACAAATAATTACAATTCTACTTGTGATTCTATTTTTAGTTTTTTGTAATGTTTCTCCAGAGTTTTTTTAAGCCAAATATGTGATATGTCTAATAACAAGTCTCGGGATTTGACGGTTTCAGCGTAAAACTTCTTAAGCTGGCAGCTCCTTATTATTAGTAATTCTCTGCCTTTATTTGCTACCTTTCTCTTAGTACATCAGTTTTTTCCGGCAGAATGCGAAAAAAGCCAAAGTACCTCTATATTAAGGACTGGTGACAGATCCGATGTGGGAAACATCGACCTATTTCCGTCTGCCACTTATTTTATAAAATCATCGAAAGAGTGTTCATAATCAATTGTATTCGTACCGTGTATTTCCATATGGACGTCTTTTTTCTGATAACCAATCAGGCTTCCGTGCCAATCATTCCCCCAGTCACTACCTTGCGTGATGTACAAGAGTTATTTTGAAAAATATGGATGAAGGTCGTTCAACAGGAGCAATTCCTGGACCTCAGAAAGCTTTGACTGTGTTAACCCCTTCTCTTCTCATTGAAAATTTCACCAAATGGCTATTACTGCGTTCTGCACTTACGTGGTTTCGATCCTATCTCAGTGACAGAATTCAGGCAGTCAACATTAACTCTACTCTTTCTACTTCAAACATAATCAACATTGGAATTCCACAAGGCTCTATACTTGGTGCGCTTCTATTTATTATTTTGCAATAATCTTTCAGATAGTGTTAACTGTAAGCTACTTTGGATGCTGATGATACAACACTTCTTTGTACTTCAGACAACCCACACACTCTTGCATTTGAACTGCAGTCAAATTTAATCAAAATCTAAATGTTTGATGATAACAAAACTCACTTTGAATGCCAAGAAAACAAGTTATGGTATTTGGTACATGTCATATTCTCAATAAATTTAAAATGTTTCTCTGCACTGCCTACTAATGATACGTGAAAGGGGTGACCAGTTAAATATCTGGGTTAATTTTTGATCCTTGATGTCCTGGTCTGATCATATCCATCATATCTCTGCATTATTTCTAAGCGTTGTGGTGGTCTATTAAAGAAGTAAATATATATTCCAAAAGATACTCTGGTTGTGCTTGCAAATTCAATTGTCATGCCACATTTTGCAGCCCTGTCGCGTCTAAGTCCTAATGATCTATGAATTCACTGCAATTCTCAAAATAGATTAGATGTATAATTTTCTCAGCTGACATTAGAACTCTGTTAAGAATATGATGTGTAAATGCAGTGGACACCAACTTATGATCGGTTATATAAACCATATGCCATACTGCTTATTTTAACTGCTTCAAGGTCTTGCCCCAGTTTAACTTTCTTCTCAGTTCACTTTTATGACTCAGTCATTTTAAGGGGGGGGGGATCCCAGAAGTCAAACCACCAACTTTTGTATGAACCACCTTGGAATCTAAATGCAGGAAAACGTATGTTCCATATGAGAGCAAACAAAATAATGTTAACCATTAAAAAAAAACCTTTTCCCCCCCCTTTCCATTCAGATATCCGCTGTAATTATAATTCAATGAGTTTTATTAAGCCTTAAACATATCATTGGTAAATCCCACATAAGCTTATTTGTACTGCTGTAGATATCTTATCATAAGCTTAATATTTGGTACTGCGGTAGATTCTTCTGTAGTTTCATTTATACTCATTGTGTATTTTAATTCTGTATTAATATATACCTGTTATTATTTATATTAATGTTATACATGTATGGTACAATGTGTATATGCAGGGCTTCCTTGGAAATCAGTGCCTTGTAACTGTAGGGGCTACCCTGCCTAAGAAAGTTTAAATAAAATAAATACAATAAATATCATGCACAATTCGCCAAAAAGATGCATACCATGATGGTTTTTTCGTGTAGCGAAGAAATTTTGCAATCCTATGTACCATTTCCCAACCCTTTGCTCCTGTAGAGGAATTTGTGGAGAACGACCATATCTCCGCCCCCCCCCCCCCAGACGTACGGCCTGACAATTTATTAATTTAAGCTTTATTCATTACAAATGTGTATGATAGGAAAAAAATATTTACCTTAGGGGAAAATGACTCAAATGTTAGAAGTCACCATGTAAATTTGTATTTTATACTTTGCCGACTGGGCGAATTAAAAAGAAAGTCAGTGGCCGTAGCAGGATTTTAGATTGGGGGGCCAGTGTTCGACTCAACGACAGAAAATGGGTAGGGTCCAGGGGCCCGCCTAGCGACGCCCCTCGTTGACGGGCCAGGGGCGAAGCCCCGGTGGGGGGGGGGGGGGGATCGAGCGGCGACGCCCCGAAAATTTGGGTTTATATGCTTTAAATGTCTTCGGAGGGCCTAATGTTTGTACGATTTTGCTAAAATTTACTTGTACGCCCCGCTGTCCATTGAACTTTAAACCTATACTTTGCCGACAATCCGGCCTGCAAGTGCCATGACCTGAATTTTTCAAGTGAACCGACGGGCTCATCTCAACGACGAACTAAATCAATTATTGGAGGGGCCGCGGCCCCCCCTTCCCCCCCCCCCCCCCCCCCCCCCTCTGCTACGCCACGTGAGAAACTGTGACCTTGGAAGTCTACCACATTTACCCAGTTTCATAATGATAAATGTGCATCAACACAAATATGGTCCACAAAGAGTGTTTGATAAATTGCAAATTAGAATGGATTTCTTGGTCAAACTGGTTGGTGGGTCAGACATGAGATCGTGAGTACCAATACTAATATGACCCACACACGCAAGAGAATATTAATAATAAAGTCAAAGTAATGACAATATTGTCGACCCTACAACGATGGAACTCGTACGCTTCGTCGGGTCCACACTCGAAATGAAGAAAACTAAGGCATATACTCATGTCATGCGGGAAGCGGTTAAGGCAGTGGCTCATAACCATTTTTTTCAGTGGGCATCCAGGGGACAAATATGTTTTCAGGGGGGCAAGCATCAAGGGCGGATCCAGATTCTCAGAGCGGGTCGCACAATTTTCCCGTCTTGCCCTACGCTCGCCGGGTAACCCCAAAGGCCCGTATCCCAAACGATGTTTTAACGCTAATCACTGGTTAAATCGCATATGTTCAGCTCATGTGATACGCGTGGTTAGACCAGTTATCTCCTTTAGTCTCTATTTTTCTTTTCCGAGTCTCAGTTGATTTCTTCCGTCGTCCATTTTTCCTTTGCTGTCTATTTTCATGCTCGTGTTTAAATCTGTTATAGTATTGAACGATAGCAAGTGCGGCACAACGACACAAAACAATTGTTAAATAGGTCGGGGTTTTGTCTCCATATTCAACAATTCTAAAACTCCTTGCGTACGAAAATTCTTGAACTTTGCAACGTGTGCGTCCTGCTTGCCATTTACAACTACTAGAAAGGCATTGTCCTGACTAAATATTGTTTCAGGCACACGTAATGATATATGCGAAGATAAGTCACACAGTTCGGTGGATGATATTTACTCCGTTTAAATACAGCGCTTCGCTAAAAATTTAAAAATGTTTTTTTAAATAAAAAACCGAACAAGGTAACTAGGAACTTCACAACCTGTTTAAGTTTAAAACCCCCCCCCACACACACCACACTCTTGGGAGTAGAACCTCCGGAAGAGCACTTTGGGTACCCGGACAGCCTTGTGGGCCTTTTGGGGACTTAGACAATATTCAGTTTAATTTCTGAGCGTAAAATGTGTATTGACTATAAAATTATGTTGTATATCCTTACTCTTTTCATTAAATGCTCCTCTCCCGGATGGCCCCTAAAAACATTAAGCATATTTTTTGGATTTTACAAATAGTTAATTTTTAATTTCTCATTCCAAAAAATTATAAATAGGACACCTTAAAGGTAGAATTAGATACCTAACCACTAATTTGACATACTTAACCATACTACTAGTAAAAACACCCCCTTATTGGAAGTGGAAGCCCTAGAAAAGCACTTTGTCACCCGCACAGCAGTTTGGGCATTTTGGGGACTTAAAAATAGTTCATTGAATTTCTCATAATAAATGTGGTATTACCGGAAAATTATGTTAGTTGGCATATTCCAAAACACTTTCATTAAATCTTCCCCGAGTGGCCGCCCGGAAAGCGTTTAAGCATATTTTATATTATGAAAAGTTTAGTTGAATTTCGCATTGCTGGAAGTGTATTATGAGACACCGAAATCACTAATATGACATTCCTATTACTTTTGATAAAAACACCCCTTTTGTTCATTTTTTGTCGAATCAATTCAAATAATTAGAAATTTTACTTCAGCCATGACTTACCCCGAAAACATATTTTTTTGCAAACTATCTTCAACATAGGAACTTCGTTTTGAGATTTGCCCTATAAACTAGTAGGTGCCCGGACATCCTAAACGGATGCATATGCAAAATATCAAATTTGAACTTCACCACAAAATCCTTGGCAACGTGATTTTCAAAAATCACAAATCATGGTTTTATAATGGCGTTTAGGGCTTTGATTAACTGTCTACTCTGTTCAGTTGCGATAATTATTATGACTTCAACGAGCCGAAAGTCGGGAAGTACGCCGACTCTGAGTCACCTGTCGAACCAAAGTTAATAAAGGAGAGAAGCTAATAAAAGAAGGCATTAAAAAACACGGAGGAAGGTTGGGGAGAGAAAGAAAATCAGGAGTGAAAACTGGACCACGGGTAAAATGACGACGTGCACATAATGCAAACACACAGAGATATAAGCGGAACGCCTAAACTATCTCTTGACTAGTTTAATTTGGACCATTTTTTTTTTTCAAATTTCAAGTTGTGGTTTAATAATAAAACGTTTCGGTAACTTTTAAGATAAACATTTTAAGCTTAAATGCAATTTTTTGGCCTTAAACGTTTAAGTACAGGTACAGTACTCACGGATTAACTGTTTTTTTCTACAATATGTGCTCAACGCACCTTTAATAACTCTTTTAGTTTGGCGATCCCGCTCAAAATGCTCGAGTTGAAATTTAGCTACGACGCTACGGGCAGAATGGGGAAATTATGTCCATCAACTGGAAATTTCAAAGGGCAGCATTTGCATGCAAGGAACACGGATATGAGACGCTTTTAATCCCATCACCATGTTTAATACAAATACGAAAACGGCACTGGGACAAAATTAGTTAGATTGGACTCAACCCTGTTCGCCCAACTACACTTTTTCTACATTGGGTTGACCGAGCGCATTTTGCAGAAGGAAGTCCTTGCAGGTGAGTCCCGGAGATGCAGGTGTGATATGTTCTCAGGAAGTCAGTTTAGTATTAGCCCTTATCTAACGAGGGAGTTTGAACCATAGTGGGGCATGTGGTACCAGAAACTATTGGGCGAAAAGGAACATTGGCCTTATGGATTTTGGGAGAAAGTAGCATATACGTGTTTTTTTGCCATGCGCTATTTTTTATGAACTGTTTGGTATCCTTATCGATATCAGGTAGTCAATACTAAATTGCTTGTTTGAAATTGTTTACTTGCGTTTTCAATGGATCAGACTTAAGAATACGGTATGGGTAGTAGCCCTGGCACATACTTGACTACTTCGGTTTGTTTTAAATATTATGAATCGCAAAATACTCAGAGTACATTGTCGAATGCAATAAATCCTGACTCAAGAAGCTATCAAACTCCAACAACTGCAAATGTACAGTCGTTAACTTTCGGTCACAATTTAACCCATTGATGAAATATCCTTATTATCAAAAGGTCTTTCCTTTTGTCCAACTGCTCCCGAAATTGATACTCTACATTTTGATCAAGATCTAAAGATGTGCTAAGACGGATTCGCTTAAGGACCACTTTTTCTCTGAAGAATACCAGGAATGATTCGCGATGTTCCCCCAAATACCTCGTGAGAGATACATGGACTCCAAAATTGTAACCCTCGTTTAAAACTGGTTACTATTAAATCTCTCAACGACATGAACAATTGAAAAAATAGCACGTCCACGTGACAATTTCCATATGGGCACGTATTTGCACTTAGGATTACGTAAAAACAATGTAGTTATCAAGCCGTCCGACAAAGGGTGCCAGTTGTCGTAATGATTAGAGTCCCAATATGTTGAAAAAGGTGAACAACACCATTTTGGATACTACCACACCGTATTCTTAAGTCTGATCCATTGAAAAAGCATATTAAACAGATTCAACAAGCAATCGATGATACTGATATCGATAAGATAGCCAAACCTTCATAAAAAAATAGGCCTGTAAAACACCGTAATATGTCTTTCTTCCCAAAATTCATAAGGCCAATGTTCCTTTTCGCCCAATAGTTTCTGGTAAGCCACATGCCCCACTGTTGAAATTTTCCGAAATTAGTTGACATGTATTTGCGTCCTTTGGTGGCCCAACAGAAACTCAATGGTATAAATATCGACGAATAGTTTTTTCTATATTTCCAACCATGTTTATTCGCTCCATTTATTTCATGCCTTCCCCCTTTTTCTAAACATTTCTTGTTAGCCTTATTTCATAATACCGAGTTGGCGACCTGTTGGTCTGTGTATACCCTGGTGTATAGCGCCTTTGTCCTCCGCTTCCTGTCTCTATTCACCGTTAAAGTAGGCGACTGTCATCAAGAATAACTTCCCATATACATTCTAAAAACAGTAATTGAACCATAAGGATTGGTTTCATGGAACCGGAATTTTATCCTAACCATAAAATGGGGGGGTCTAATTAAAAGCATTTTGTCCGACCATGCTCTTTGAAATTCGCCGCTACTGTATATGGGATATGTATTTGTGTTATTCGATACGGACGGCCAGTAGCGTCATATCTTCACGCATATGCTTCATAAGTTTAATTTCCTTTGTCATGTATGACCTAACGTGCCGGTCGTACTCGCATAACACGTTAGCACTATGCGCGATTTTAATTAACGCATGGTCAGATCAGATGGTTTTAATTCATCTATTAGGGTTTATAGTAATTCCGCTTTTTCTTGAAACCACTCGATATGTGTCACAGTTATTTTATGGTGTATATTGTAAATATTATTTGTTTGTACGGTTTTCTACCTTTAAACTTTACAAGAGGTGGTGGTATCACATTACACCATGCGCTCCACACTACACCGGCTTTTATAATCCGGTTTACTATCTGTTATAGGCCTATCATGCTGGGTATTTTAATCCACTCTGTGTGCTTTAACTTATTGGATATTTTAAATTGGAATAGTTCCGTATAATGTATTTGTGAGGACTCGAATTTTTTATTTGGTTGTATTATACTATTAAATGTACCTTTTGTGTATTTTAACTGTAGATTCTGATGAAGACCTGAAACGTTCGAAAGCTAAATAAACTAATGATGCATACTGCTACTTCCGCTCCAGACTAAGTTTCTCAGCTCCCATACATGTTTACCCCGTTTTGGAAATCACTGGTTTTGGATCTTGCAAAATTTCCCACATCTAATATTATATAATATTATATATAATATTATATATTATATCTTATATCTATATATAATATATAATATAACTCCCCGCCAAAAATCCGAACGATATAAATTACTGTATTACAAATATGTAGGTCTGTAGGTGAATTATAATATAAATGCCAGGAGCATTGTTCGCGTCATGTGTGCTATTGACCTTGTCCGTAGGCTTGATAACGAAGCATGATGTGGAGTTTGAGAGATTTATGCCAGCTGGCTTGGGCGCGTTCATTTGAAAGCAAATTTGAGCACGTTGATGGCCATTTCAAAATCGTGACATTTGCGTAGCGCACTCATTGATTTTGAAGCACTCTGGTTTCATAAACAATGTGCGGCGTGATGGATGGGTCAGTGGCTTAACTGGTCATTGATTCACTTCATTTTTGGATTGCATTTAAGCTTCTTGTGCTGCCCTGATGAAACCCAAGTTCGAAACGGTAATGTCCTGCAATTGAGTAATACTCCCTTCATGCTGTTGCCATATAGGTTGCAGTATGTTTTAGTTTGAGCACTCTTCTGCTTTCTACAACTTTACCGGTTTATTATCCTTGTGTTTTTATCAAGACGTAATACTATTAGCATTTTGCGTAGCCCTCATTGATTTTGAGCACTCCGTATCATAACATGTGCGGGCGTGATGGGGATTGGTTTCATGGCTTTAACGGGTCCCATTGATTCACTGTCATTTGCGGATTGCATTTAGCTCTTTGCTGCACTGATAGAACACAAAGTTTCGAAACGGTAATGTCTGCAGATTGAGTATATTATATAGATATATATAATATATATCTATTATATATATATATATATATATATATAGATATACTAATGCGTATGGTGCTTACCCTTTGCAACCTATGATTTATATGATAATATATATATATATCTATATATACTCATCTATAGATATATTATTATATATATATATCCCTAAATCCAATAAAACCCACGTTTCAAATTTTGGCAAAAACCCTCCATCCAAGTCAGGCCACGGCAGTTGATGTTCATCGCGGCCACCACCACCCTACAGACCATAAGCTTTCAGGGAACCCACAACTCCTTACGTCTAAGCGGCCACTTCAGTTAATACTAGGATCGGTCGCTCTGACTTATTCATTTTTTGAAATGTCCCAATGCCATTGCCCGCTTCCGTGAATGCCGTGTCCCGGCTACGGTGACTTTCACACCCAAGTCTTCATACCTAAATCTCAGATGGCGATTTACCGCTGATGACCCAAATAAGCGGTCCTCCTGGATTTCAAATGTATGTTCGCTGACGTGGCCCGACCACGTAGACTAATAGCCCATCCTCTAGTTTATACATTCCGGCCAACTTCCATCCAAAAAGCACTTTCTCTAATCAGCCGCGTCCTAATTATAATCATAGGCGAAACCGGTTTGGGCTGCGAACCGATGCCTGGCAGGCCGGGTAGTGTCGCTGCCCGTTTCCAGCTTGGATAGTTAACAGTGTCTCTGCCGTGGCCCTACTTTTTTTACAGGTTCGCTGCAGTGGCCCGGCTAAGGTTTGGATCGCGTGCGTCTTCACCACCATATCTGTCGTACAGGAATGTGGGCGCCACCTGCCGGTTTTTCCGCAAAAAACCACTTAAACTAGGTTAGACGGGAAAAACATCATACATTATAAAGAGGAACCTACCGTCCTGCCGTTCTGATCGCAGCCGCCCCACACCAGCGGTGTGTTAAGTTTCTTATGCGTTCGTGGAAATGGGTTTTCGTATGGAGAATGGCTGCGACTAGAACAATACCTATGTAATAGTACTTGTCGCTTCACGTGGCAGGGCTACCCGGGCAGTGGAGTTTTTGGAAAAAAGCCCAGGTTTTGGAACAAAATGACTAAGTCCAGAGCGGCCCCGTTAGCGCACTTAGGGGCCTCTTTTCCGGCTCAAGATCAATTGAAGCGGTCCGCTCCGGACTGTTTTTTCAAACGCCTTAACTTGGCCTGTTGGATCTAGGGGCCAATTTTTTCGCTAAAGACCGCAGGCAGTAGGTCCGTTTTTTTTCAAAACCTGGAGCTTAGTGTATTCAAATTCAGGGGCGATTTCCGGCAAAAGATCCAGGAAGCGGTGTTCAAAAGCTGGACTTAGTCATTTTTTCCAAGTCCCACAAAGTCTTTTCCAGCGTTAGACTTCCCGTTTGTGGTCACCCGAATTAACACGCCACAGCTAAGCTGCAAAACCAACTGGTTTACGCACTTCCTACGTCCTTTAGCGCCGTGAACTTTTGTCACTTGATTCACGTCACCTGTTCAACAGCTACATCCGATTGGTTTACGCCATGGCTGGTGGATTTCGTGATTCGGGCGGAACTGCTAGGTATAAAAGGAGCAATCGCCAGCGATCTGTATCATTCTATCAGACACTGCACTGGACACATTTGACACTTCTACTACTCCGTGTCTTCCGATGGACGCCACAGAAGAAAGAGCTGCCTCGGTATGTGCCTGGGAAGAAGAAGCTGGGAGAGATGAAGAGCAACTAAAAAGAAGCCGCGGGGTATATAACTTGGAGAAGTAGTCGGCGCGGCGGCAGCCATGAGTTAGGGCAGCAATCGCCGCAGCAAGACTCCGCGCATCCAACTTCATCAGTGGAAGGCCGGCGCTCTCCCCCGACCTGTCTGTGCAAATTCAAAAAGCCAAAGAGACGTGGTAAAGGGTCCGGTAGCATCCAGCTCATCGGGAAAGGCTATCCTGCCAGATCGGAGCACTTCGCTTGTCATCCCCACAATAGTCGTGCCTGATGACATGGTGCGAGCCTTTGATGAAGCTGCGCTTAACGCGGACCCAACGCTGGCACCGCGACTTTAGCCGACTCTGACATTGATGAGCCTGCATGATCATAGGATTTTCATCTGATGATTCCCGCGCATCCACGTCCGCCTCGACAGAAGGGTAACCGAGTTCGTAGAACCGGCAGAAAATTACTCCGGGCGCCACATTTGACCCCGGTGAGACGACACACGTGTTTTTTTCGTATAGTGCCCGATTGGACCGACATTTGCCGCTGACCCAACATACGCGTCCACTGGACTATTTTGCGGACGCCACAGAAGAAGAGCTGGCCCTCGTATGCTGGTAAAAAGAAGCGGGTAGGATAGGAGAGAAAGACGAAAAAGAAGCCGCGGGGTCTATACTGGAGAGTACGGCGCGGCGGCAGCCATGAGTTAGGGCAGCAAATCGCGCATGCACAGCATACTCCGGCGCATCAACTTCAACGGAGCCGGCGCTCTTCCCCAGACCTGCTGTGCAATAAGTCAAAAGCCAAAGATACGGGTGTAAAGGGTCCGGTAGCATCCAGCTCATCGCGGCAAGGCTCTCCTGCCAAGATCGGAGCAGCTCGCGTTGTCATCCCCCCAAATATAGTCCTGCCTGATGGACATTGCGAGTTGATGAAGCTGCGCTTAACGCGGACCCAACGCTGGCACCGACGTTAGCCGACTCTGACCTTATGACCTGCATATCATAAGGTTTCATCTGATGATCCCGCGCAAGCCACTTCCGCCGCGACATAAGGGTGCCAGTTCGTAGACGACCGGGCAGAAATGACCTGCGTGGACGCCACTTTGTCCCCCGGGTGAGACTACACGTGTTTTTCGGTTATTGGCCGAGTGACCTACATTTGACGGCTGACCATCATACTCGTCCACTCACCTGGACTTTTTGCGGATTTTTTTTTCCTCTCTAATCTCTTCCAGAAATCGCCCTGACTGGACAAACATCTTGTTGAGAGAGAAGAGGGTAAGAAAGATGACATCGTTCGCCGAAATCCGCGCGTGTTTTGGTATCCTTTGTTTATGGGAACTGCCTCAACACTGGCGAAACGCCAAGTACTATTGTCATCCCATCCCTGGTTATCGAAATCCGATAATTTGCAGTGCGATGGGTAAGACGCGTTTTGAAGTCCTGTCCGGTAGCATCCTCTTGCTGCGAACGCCGACTACAGACCCAAGAGATGGAGAGCAGAAACCCGGGAAGAGAGAGAGCATAAGTTCATTACATCCGCAAGCCTCCGCTGGATAGAGTCACACCAGTCCGGCCTTGACACTGTTCACCGTTTTGCCGCGAGAAGTCAACTGCAATCCCGCAATATCTCTCAATGAGGCTGGTGCCGTAAAGAGGGGCATTACTGTTGGCTGACGAACCATCGTGATTGCGACCGAAGCCTATCAACGGGCTTCAGAATGTACGCTGTATGGCTAATGGGACAGTATGCACCTTCAACAAACACACGCCGGAAAATCGTAGATGTCGCGCTCGAGGCGACATCGAGTCACCACAACAATTTCCCATCAAATTTTACCTTGCACAAGTTTTAACGGATCTTTTCAATTAGGCCCGGAAACTGGTTGGCTGACACCATATCTAACGGACAAACGGTGGCCGTGAAAGAGAATTCACGAGGAGCCGACTGACTTCTCAAAAGATAGCCGCAAAAAAACCCGTTCATCAAAGAACCTTGAAAAGGCCCCGCGTGGTACTTTTTATGTTCGGCAAGCGGCACAACGTTCACGCTGTGGAAGACTTCAGGTG
>JAMKCH010020225.1:0-51679 GCA_023653785.1 Ophioderma brevispina
TATTTTGGCGGATTGTTTGGTATCGAATGGACATGATGTGGTATCTCACCCAAAACTGATAATTATGTCCGTGCAATATTCAAAATGTCAGCGCCCATCAGCCGGACGACTGGTTTTGAAGCGTTTCCCCCCTTGGGCGGACTGACCATAGACCTGGTGTGTATTTTCCACATGGGCCGCTTTGAATTGGTGCAATTTCGGCCGGTCGAGTAAACCGAGGCCTAATTGGGGTCACCCCTATTATTATCTTTTGCGTTGGCGAAAATTTTTCAAAATCGAACCGCCCCCCCCCTCACCCCCCCCCCCCCCCCCCCCCCCCGTCTTCAGAATTTGAGGCGAACCTGTACAAAAATTTGGGTTAACCGGCGAGCGTTGCGAGCCGGGAAAACATATATAATTGGCCTTCCATGGGCTGGTCAAGTCCATTTTCCACGGCCAGGTTGACTATACCCAGTCCGCCTCTGCGACTCTCCATTTCACGATGCAAAGCCGAGTGAAATGAACAGTCAAAATCCGACCGAATGATACATTCCCACTACCGCAACTAATATAGCACCCAATATTTGATCTATATCACATGATAATCACTTGTTTTATTTTCAAGAGCCATTGTGATACATCACGCAATCATGAGACAAAAAACATACAATCTGTTCAATCTGAATACTTGTACAAGTGAAATTTTTCACGTACAACATTTGCTACTACTTTCAACCGCCCTGCCAATCGCGCGAGAACCCAATTCCAATTCCACGACACTTGACACCAACGAAACCCAATCCATTGGCAAAATCCACCTACGCAAGATTTCATTTTTGTCGTGTATTCTAGTTCACCCGCGAAATTTGCGAAATAAAACCTCGGCTAAAATCTCCACCTATACAGTAAATATCCCAGTAATTTGAAAAATTAAAGTAAGTCTTATAAAATAAACTTACAAAACATTAACATCCACAGTTTTGAATTTGGTGAGGCGAATTTGTTTTAAACCCATCTTTTTTAAGAGAGGTTTAGATGACACTTGTTGAATATCTGAGGGAAGGGAGTTCCAGTGTTTTCTTATTGCTGAGAATATAAAAGATTTTATGACCAATGGACCCCATAGATGGTTTGAAAATAACATCTTACTAGACCTTTTGTATGATGATGAATTCTTGGTTCTAGTGATGCCACTCTTCAAATATCTTGGACTATCATCATGCAATATCCGAAAAATATGAGAAATTTTAAATCTGAGAAACTCTGAGGTCAACAGCTAACCAGTTCAGATACAGAACTCCCGAGCTCCAACATGAGCATGAGGCGGAAGATCCAGTACACTTCTAATAACTTATTGTGCTGTCTGTAGTATAGCCTTAAGATTTTTTTTAAGACCAGGAATACCAGACACTACACCCATAGTCGTAATGACATTGTATTAGAGCAGAAACCAACAGTTTTTGATATGAATATTGAGAAATTGACTCGTTCTATTCAAAAACTTAAGCCGGGAAGTGAACTTTTTTGATAAATTTGAGGTAAGTGATTTAACCTGATAACGCCGGGTCTAAATCCAGACCAAGATATTTACGAACTGTACGGGAGCAAATACTTGTTCCATTACATGTGACATTCAGCTCCGTCTGTTTCTTAAGTTTCCGCTTGGAACCAAACAAGGATCGACGCAGTTCTCAGTTTCCCGAGATGGAGAGAGAGGTTGTATCAGTAAGCCATTCACTCACTGACTTGAGTTCAAAACTGAGTTTTTCCTGTATGAAGCCTACATCTTTATGTGAAACCATCAAAGCTGAATCGTCAGCATAAAGCAACATGTACACCTTACGGCAGTTCCATGCTCGTTGACATAGACTAGAAAAGCAGAGGACCTAAGATGGACCCTGCGGAACCCACGGTGATTTGTGTGTGGGTTGTTGGTTTGGGGGGGTGGGGTGGTGGGGGGGGGCTTGGTTGGCCGGGGGGGGGGGGGGGGGGGGAGTGGGGTGGAAAGAGTACCGTCTATGTCAACCACCTGGGATCTGCCCAAGTGAGATAATGACAAATCCATTTAACAGCATTGTCGGACAACCCCATCGCTTTCAACTCCACCAGCAAAATTTTATGATCACCGTGTCGAACGCTTTTCTGAAGTCTAATACAAACCATACCGTAAAATTACCTTTATACCCTCTTTCTAATGTAGTACGACAGGTGAAATAAGCAGCGTTCAGTTGAGAACGATGGTCTGAAAACAGGGACTGAAAAATCATAAAGGAGGGACTTATTTTTTAAATACCCTTCCAGTTGAATTAGACATGATACGTTCCATAATGGGAATACAACACTGAAGTATAGAAACAGGACGATAATTACCGGATCTGTTAGAATTTTCTTGTAGATGGGAACACTCGAGCACTTTTCAACATCAATCGGAATATGACCAGAACAACCAAAAATAACAGAATTAATAATTGAGTGAGTGGGGCTACAATATAGGGCGCTGCCCTTTCAGAATTTAGCCAGTAATTGATCAATGCCTGTGGAATTTATTTGGGTTGATGCCACCAAGGATATTTTATGGTGGAGTTTTTGAAAATATTATGCACAGTATGGCTCCAAAACTGTTTTTGTTAAAAACTAGCCAATTGCAATGCATTTAGAGCTGAAAACGCATGAAAATCGATCTTCATACTTTTTTAGCGCAAAATGGATAAGATTTTCGAATATTTTCTATGGAAAATGCCATTTTGACGATTCGCCGAATTGATGACGTCATTGTGACGCAATACTAGAGTTGGGGTACTATTTTGGTATCAATGACAAAGAGGAGGGCCATAGCTACCCACTAGGGCCATCCAAATCATAAGCCTCGGGTTTGCTTTAAAAAAAATTCTCGATGGTTGTGAGCAATCACATATTCAAACATAGGTAAAAAAACTAGAAAATTCGAATTTTCGTAGAAACACTTGAAAATGCGTGAGAGGGGTGTGCATGATAATTTGGACCATGTTTTGACCACAAACATTTATAGGTATTTTTCATTTTAGATAGCCTGCATTGCAAAAATTCGATTTTTAAAATTTGCATCACCGCAAACGTTAACAACTTCTTGACTGGGGGGGATACAGTTTTGGCGTTGAGATGTGGAAAAAAGGAGCAACTCAACGCAAAACGTAACAATCCATCTACAGCGTTTATATAGGCGAAAAATCTAAAAAAAAAACTTTTCTAGAAGAAAACTCTTGGAATGGTTAGAGCAGGTAGCCATGATAGTTGGTATCCGTTTCTATAACATTTTTTAATATTTTTATTTCTGTTTAATGATTACTCATAAAAAACGTCGATTAAGATTGTGCATTAACGCAAAACGTAGAAATCCCAGATTGCAACATAGGTAAAAAAATCTAGAAAATTCGACTTTGCAGAAACACTGTGACTTGATAGAGGAGGTGTGCATGATAATTGCACCCATGTTTGACGCAAATTTATAGGTATTTTTCATTTTTAAGATAGCTGCATCGAAAAATTCGATAAAAAATGCATCGCGACAAAACGTAACAACTTTGCAACGTTTTGCGTTGAGGATCTGGAAAAAAGGGGCAAACTCAACGCAAAACGTAACAATCCTATTACAGCGTTTATATAGGCGAAATCTAAAAAATAAAATTTTCGGAAACTCTTGGAATGGTTAGGAGAGCAGGTTGCCACATGATATTTTATCACGTTTCTATTAACATTTTAAATAGTTATTTCTGTTTAATGATTACTCATCAAAAAAAACGTAAGATTTGCATTAAAGCAAAACGTAGCAAATCATATTGCAACTAGGTAAAAAACCTAGAAAATTCGAACTTTTCTAGAAAACACTGAAATGGGATGGGTGAGGTGTGCATGATAATTGGCACCATTTTGACGAACATTTTATAGGTGAGTTTTCATTTAGATAGCTGCATGCGAAAAAAATTCGATTGAAAATTTGCATCACCGCATAACGTAACAACAACTTTGCTACGTTTTGCGTTGAGGAATCTGAGAAAAAAAGGGCATCTCAACGCAAAACGTAACGAAAATCTAAAAAATAAAACTTTCTAGAAACGCTTGGAAGGATTACATTAGAGCAGGTAGCCATGATGTTGTTTGAACCACGTTTTATCAAAATTTTAAAGATTTATTTCGGCTAGTGCTTCTCATTAAAAAATCGTTAAGATTGCATAATGCAAAAACGTAGCAATCCAAGCGACATAGGCAAAAAAAATAGACCAATTCGACTTTTCTAGAACCACTAGAAATTGGTTGTGGAGGTCTGATGATAATTCTTGAACACGTTTTTGACGAAAAAATTTTATAGGTGGTTGTTCATTTTAGATAGCCGGCATCGAAAAAAAATGAAAAAATTGGGCATCACCGCAAAAAGTAACAACTTTGCTACGTTTTGCGTTGAGAGTGGAAAAACGGGGCAACTCAACGCAAAAAAGTTCAATCTATATGAGCCTGTATTAGGCGAAAATCTGAAAAAAGTCACTTTTCTAGAAACGCTTGGAATGGTAAGAACAGGTAGCCATGATAGTTTGTACACGTTCTCTAGTAATTTTATAGCTTCTTTTGTTTAGTGATTACTTATTTTAAAAAATCTGTTAGATTTGCATGAACGCAAAACGTAGCCAATCCATATGCAACATAGGTAAAAAACCTAGAAAATCGACGTTTCTAGAAAAACACTTAAATTGATAGGGGCGGTGTGCATGATAATTTGCCACCATGTTTTTGGCGAATATTTATAGGTATTTTTTTTTTTTCATTTTAGATAGAACCTGTCACGAAAAATCGATTTAAAAATTTATCCACCGCAAAAAGTAAACAACTTTGCTACGTTTTGCGTTGCGATGTGTGGAAAAAAGGGGCAACTAACGCAAACGAATCAATCCATATACAGCGTTTATATAGGGCGAAAATTTGAAAATAAAATTTGTCTAGAAACGGCTTGGGGAATGATTAGAGGGCAGGCAGCCATGATAGTTTGTTTTATATTTTTATTTTATTCTGTCTTCTAGTGACATCATTAAAAAAATTGTTAAGATTTGAATTAAGCAAACCGTAGCAATCCATGTGCAACAAGGCAAAAAAAATTAGGTTTTCTAGCAACACTTGAACCTTGCATCAACGATTTAAATCAAGGCAATGCTCATCAGCCATTGATTGCAAACACAAAGGAGTAGAAAACACCGTAAATCATCCAAAGGCATCCGATAACCATGGCCAAAGGGTCCATTATTTTGTTTAAAGCTTAGTTTGGACCATTTTGATCCAAAGTAACTGTGTCGGGATCCCAAGCAATGCTCATCAAGCATTGAAACACAAAGGAGCCGAAAACACGGAGAACATCCAGAAAGGTCCAGAGCAGCAATCCACATGTACACTTCTGTTTAAAGATCAATATATTGACAATATGGACAGAAATGGTTAATTGGGGTTCCAGGCAATTGTGAACAACCAATATACACAGAGGATTCGAAAACACCGAGAACCACCCAGAAACCATATTTGAATCAGTGTCCACTTTTGTTCTTAAAAACAATATTTTTTACATTTTGACAGAATGGCCCGAATTGGGTTCCATGAAATGCTCAACAACATTAATACTCAAAGGAACCAAAAACAACGGGAACCACCCAGACATCATCTGGGAATATAAGGGCCAACTTTGTTTCAAAGTCAATATTTTGACAATAGGGCAGCCAGAAATGCTGATTTGGATTGGCAGGCAAAGCGCAACAACCATTGTTACACAACGGAGCCAAAAACACCGGAAACCATAAAGAAAACTCATCTTCGAAAACATGCCAAAGTGTCCACTTTTTTCAAATAGAAATTTGACCAATATGAACCAAAATAGCTGAATATGGATCCAGGCAATGTTCATCAACCATTGAACACACAAAGGAGCCGCAAACACCGGAAACCATTAAGGAAAAACCATTTGGACATATCAAAAATGCCACTTCTGCTTTAAAACTTATTATTTTGACATTGAACAAAAGCAGTTAAATTGGGATCAAGGCCAATGTGTCAAAGCAAAATTGAAAACACAACGGAGCGACGAAAACACCAGCACCATACAGGAAACCACCCGGCAACCATCCAAAGTGCTCATTTTGTTTAAAAATCATTATTTTGGCCATTTGAACCAAAATAGCCGATTTGGGTTCCAGGCAATGCTCAACAGCCATTAATATACGAAGGAGCCGAAGAATCGGGAACCATCCAGAAATCCCCTGGGAACCAACCTGTTTTAAAATCATTATTTTGGCCACTTTGTTGAACCAACATACAGTGTGGTACAAAAAAAGGTTTACACTTTTGTATATTGAAAATCTCAAAAGTGGGTGGACATATCACAATTTTTTGAAGATATTTATTAATACAATATCTGTTATAAATTGGTTGAAAAACGGCGTCAAAAAACACAAAGCTCAAATAACAAAATGGCGGCCATATATTGCGAAAAATGTCAAAACCCCTTGCACACACGTAAGTCTATGGGACAAGTATGGTTACAGAAATCAATCCTGCGTTCACTGGAGGTCGACTCACTTAACAAAATACTTGAAACACCCTTCAAGTTTGCTATAAGCAGTGTAAGTGCGACGTTTGAAAATGAATGAGAGATATTCTCAACCGTGAAAACTGAACTTGACATGCATATTTACATAATAATTAACTTGTTGATTTTCAAATGGGCGGAGCATTTTAAATTGAAAGATACATGCATGGTTTTCTTGCCTTTTACCCATAATGATCGAGACTCTGCTTGTACTTTTCGAGTTTGCATGGTGAGGACAGATAATAAAGAAGAAATATTGCAGCCGTTTTTATTTTAAATTTATAAGAAAAACTGAAATATTGAGGGTGTCTTCATTCTTACCTTGTGGTTATTATTAAATTACCAAGTCCCATGATGGGGTGCATTGTTCAATGTGTGTGTATCAATCTTGGATACAATTCGTGACCACCAACAGAGTGCCATAAACTTAAAGTGTATGCAAAGTGGTTTTGACCTTTTTCTCTAGATGGGGCCATTTGTCATGTCAGCTGCTGTTTCAACGCGTTTTCACCAGGTTCAACAAGATATTGTAGTTAAGAAATACCTTCAAAACTATTTTGATATGTCTACCCTTTTTGAGAAAATTTGCAGATTTAAAAGTGTAAACCTTTTTTTGGAACCACTCTGTAGTTGATTTTTGGTAGTGTTACGTTTTTGCGTTGAGTTGCCCCGTTTTTGAGAAGGTTAACAGACAACAACGAACAAACATGCTACAGCCTTGCGGTGTGCTTACACTTTGCGGTGCGACACATGTAACATGGGCCAGCTTGGGAAACAGTCAGGGGTTACACCTACTTTATTGAATGACTGCGAGTTGTGACTCTCTGGTACATTGAAAGGAATAGTAGATAAAACTTCCTCTTTTGAAAGAAAGTTGCAAAATCTGGGAGAATGGTATCGAGGATGAAGTTTCTTGTGTTATATAATGTCTTGACTACGAAAAAGAGCCGAGCTGTAAGACAACCG
This sequence comes from Ophioderma brevispina, assembly GCA_023653785.1. Classification (NCBI taxonomy): domain Eukaryota; kingdom Metazoa; phylum Echinodermata; class Ophiuroidea; order Amphilepidida; family Ophiodermatidae; genus Ophioderma; species Ophioderma brevispina. The sequence continues at coordinate 7,544 of JAMKCH010020225.1, forward strand.
CCCGAGTAACTAGTAAAATCCAACTTCCAAAGCAAATCAGTCAGGATGATTATTTTATGTGTAACGATCAAGGTGAATTGTGGTCGCCTGGTCACTAATTTGACAAAATATATCCTGCCTGATCAATCATTGTGATGAAATCACAATGCATTTAAAAAAAGAATAGACTAATATCACTTGCAACTTGCAAAATTATTTGTTTATATCCGTGTGTAATTTATAATACACTAAGTATGTAATTTTTTATTGTTGTTACAGGTGTATTGACAATCGAAGCCCAGAATTGCCTGGTCACTTTGTATACAATATGTGAGCGTGACATGAATAAACCCACTACATTATACTTACACATTTGCACAAAGATTAATAGTTCTGATGGCTTGTAAAAATGAAATGGATGCTTTCCTTTGCTTTAACTAAATTGTTTGAAACCACAAATGCACGTATAACTGAAAGAATGATTTGAAGCTTAATCCTATGAACCAAATTCTAATACTGGTAGTATGTTTCAGCTTATTAGTCTAAGTGGTAGTAAAAGCCTTTCCACTTTTATCCCGACATAAGATCATACAACGTACATACACGAGTTACATGAGCTGGAATACACGTAGGGTTATGCTTGGGTCCGGTTCATGTTAAAAATTAAGTGACCAAGGGGGTGGTGGGTGCCTAGGGACCCCCAAATTTGTTTTCGCGCTGGGCCCGACTTTACGAGTGGGATTTTTGGCCGAGATTTTTTGTAATGTCTGACTTTAAAGGCGCTTCTTTTCAATACCAAATAATTAAAATAGACCAAGCCGTTAATGAGTTAATTAGTGGGGGTCCATGGAACCCCCCCCCCCTGGGCAACTAACGGAAGTCATTCAGATATTTTAAAAATAAGAATAAAAAACCAAGAAACAAAGCAAATTTTTTTTTGCTGATATAAGTTCACACATACATGTAAGTAAACAATTAGTAGTAACATTAAAAAAAATAACCCTTTATGTGCTGTTGAAAACAAACAATTCATCATGGATGTTGCCCCCCCCCACCCCCCAAACCGTTACTGTCAAAACTCTATGGGAAATGACGCTGTATTTGCAACACCCGCTTAAAAAATAAAGGATTACTAAAACTGCCTGTTTTGTGTTCAAATAGTAATATGGCGGTCTTCTAGAATAGATATAAACATAAAATAAGTTTTCAAAATGTTTGGGTATAAGCGCAAGGCCCTCATTTGAATTCTTTCCGTCTTTTTGCAAAGAACCTTCTAATTAGTACCATTGGTGTTAATCCAGATCTTAAAGGAGTCGTGGTGGAAAACGTCTCCCGCCTGTTAAAGAAATCCTAGACTTTATTAATCGTGTATTAGCAGTTTTAAAAAGAAAACAATTATGCGGTGCAAGCTAACCCCGTAAAAGGGGGTACTTGCAACTCGCATAATTGTTCCTTTTTGTCACTGGCGGGTGTTGTCAGATTTGATGTTGGAGCGTAGCCATATATGATGTGACTGAGAGATGGTGACTGAGATCTTAGTCTACGGGGTCCGGTCCCTTAAAGTGTGGACATACAGCACGCACAGTCAGGTGCTGTTTGTCGGATAGGGTTTAGTGTTAGGGTTAGGATTACCAGTTTGGCACGCCACCTAGACCGTTTAATTTCCATTAGTCCAGATTATTGTTATACTTTTTATGAGCCTTAAAACTCCGGATGTTGATCCTGACATGCAACGTGTATTTAATTAACTATAATAGTATATGTGTTATTGGCATTTCGTCGTACTAACCCAGTTAGTGAATAGCTAGCCTGCCCACTTGTGTATCACATCTTGCAATATGATTCTCTTGCATTGTCCTTAATCTATATATACAATAAGTTTTGTTTTTGGCCGCAAATAGCCTAAGTAGCTATAGAGTATAATAGAGATATCGAGAGATATTCGAGGAAGAGGAGATTTGATATATGATTAATATCTATATAGAGAGAGAGAGAAAAAAAGATATATTAATTATAAAGAGAGATATATAAATATATATAGATATATAAAGATATATATAAATAGAGATAGAGATATGATATATATATAAATATATATATATATATTTAATCTCAGTGCACTTTTGGAACGAGATTTTGATTTTGAGGCGATTAAGTTGCTGTGTAATTATTATTCTTATCTTATTGACGTCAAGGGATATACAAGTTCACGATATGCAGAGCATTGTGGTAACAGTTCAAATGGGTAAATACGAATTACTACAAAATATATTGCATCGTTAACAACACTATTGACTTTTCTCCATCCTAATGATTAGGTCTACTCACGTTTCCAAACTTGAAATAAGGGGTAAAATCACACCTGGTTCAATTACGAAGTGCAAAGTGTTTCAAGTGTTAGTTATAAAGGGTTGCTTGTTGACGATCGCCATATGCGACCCAATGATTTACTGCGGTAGTAGAAAAATCAGATTTGAAAGGCCGTTATTTTTCTCATTATCGTCCTAAAATTTCTTTCCGATATTCCACTTCTTGCCATGATATAAACCAAGAAAACTGCCGTTTAGAGTGTAGTGTTAACCCTCAATAGTTAGCCCACAGTAGTGAATAGGGCCTGCAATGTGCATTAACGCTTCTATTATCAAAAACGCAAGTTGTTTCCCACGAGACTTGATGGAAAGTGTATGCAGGTGGCCAGGCTCTCATACCAAGTGAAGAACAAGCTACACCTAAATCGGAACACCCACCTGTAATTTGGTGTGAAAAGTTTCACCACGTCAGAGTGAAATCATTAATTTTTTTTGTTTATAGAATTACATTTTACGTTGCTACTGGCATTAATGGTGTGTAGGTCTCCGTTTTTGTTTCATTTTAATTTTGTTTTATTTCTTTGAGATTTTGAAATTTCATCAAAATGCCCCTCAGTTCACAAAATTTCAGTTTGAATCAAGATCTTTAGTCGATAAGAAGAACCGTTGTAATTTTACCCGTTAAAACCATCAACAAATGACAGTACTTGGGTCATTTGAAAGTTCAGTAAAAATAGATAAGCTTTTTTTTCCAGGCTTGTTGTCAACAAACTTAAGGAAACTCGAGCTCTTATTACGCTAAAATTATACAGTATCGTATACACTCTTATTGGAATTCGCCCCTTTCCTTTGTCAATTATACGGTTAAGACTCAATTTTAAAGTTTATAATAGTATAATGGATCGTCATTCTGCAAGAAATGTACATAAAAATACCTTAAAATGTTTTCACCTATTACGTAAATGTTACAGTTAGGCAATCGTAATAAAAAGTTTTCTATAAGAGGGCTTACTAAATTTGGCCGTCGCCCATGCTTTTTTCCTATGCAAATTCCGTAAAGCTCTGTGATATACTTACCAAAATAGACGTTTTGAAGTGTTTTTTTTCTTTTTACAGTATAGTGTATTGTAAATTCTTTTATGCTTTAAAACCTGGTTTTAAAAATTTATAATATTTTTAAAATGTCGGGTTGGTCGTAGGGACGAAAGTTTGAATATACAATGGCAACCTTTTAAAACTGAGAATGTGGATGGAACTAAGTATATATAGGTTTGAAACGAGAGTCATTATAAGCTGCGCGTCTTTCCTAAGATAAAGCGGCGCGGGAGGATTTAGCACGTGTTTTGTCGAAATTTCGGGTCTACCATTGAGAGCGACGTCTTCCCACCCAACCCCACCTAAATCTTAGGCTTTCCTTTTTAACTTTAGTTGTGCTTTGCACTATTGGGCTGGCCTCCTGGAATCCCGCGAAATGTTCTGCTTATTAAAATAAATAATAAAAAGAGCATTTGCCAGCTTAATTTGAAAACTCACGACTTTGACACGCACATTTTAGCATTATTAATATTTCATAACTCAAGGTCAGTGGTTCACTATAAAATTGAAATAAAATTGTAGCAGTATAATAACAAAACTACGTGTTAGACAGCAATTATGTCACGGGTTGAGAACAAAAGCGTCTTAAAGGTCCCAGGAAATGCAAATAGAATTGATGTGTTTGTGTCAGTTCTAAAAGGAGGGGGACCAGGAAAGCATTCAATCTGAGTATAGAAAATTCCAGGGACTGGTATGAATCTTTCAAACATGATTGAAAATCAATAGTTTCACACTGAGGTAATGGTAGTGTATTCTTTTTTCTGGACTGTTTATTGGAATGGAAAGTCCCATAAAGAGTTTTGGGGAAGGATTAAGGAGTAGAAAAAAAAAAAAAAAAAAAAAAAAAAAAAAAATCTATTTCCTGGGACCTTAGCCAAAAACTGTAACTAAAGAGTGTTAAGGTGTGCTCCGTTAAGATGTGGTAAAGTGTTAGTGCCACTGTTAGAACACTGTTAAAATTTTGCTGTTTAAAAAACGGTTGTTTAAAGTTTGTTGTTTAAGTTTTAACAACATTGTTCAGTTTGGTGTGTATAACATGTGTCTTAATACAAGAAGTGATGTATAAGTTTAAAAAATTTCTAAAAAAATCTCGCATCTTAACCACTGCCGCCGTCTCCCTGGTTATTTTGTCCCTTGTTAAAAATCATAATTAAACAAATGTTTAAAAATATAAACCATGAGCTTGACCTTTTACACAAATTTTAATTTCTGTGAACAGTTGTTGAATTTCTAAGAAGTTGTTTAATTTTAATAAGTCGTTTATTTTTAAACAAGTTGCTTAGTTTTATTAAACAAGATTTGAGCGATGAACGTGATGAATTTGTTTAAACAGTATGTGCTTTCGATTGCACGGAGTTGAATTAGCTTATGGTGTTAAAAATCTGTGATGTTATGGGGTTATTTTAGTGCCAAAATTCAAAATGGCCAAAAGTGGGTATATTCGTCCTTGCTCTGTCCAACCCTGACGTATATATAATTGTGTTACGGGAAACTCTTACGTTACAAGGTTTGTGGGTCCATGTGACAATAGGACCGTTTTTCATTCCTTTACTCTACCGAAATCATGACTGACAATAGAATACAATGGAATTTGTTGTGTTGATGTAAGATGTAAAAATAAATATATGTTTTCTTTAATCATGTAGACTCAAGTGTTATTTAAGTTGCATGCATATAAACTGTTTGGTTTGAACACACAAAACGGGTGGTAGGGTGGTAGGGTTAAAATCAACCTAGATTATCATGTTTGGTTTATATCGAACTTTGAACATAATGCGCACACTGTTGTTGATCGTCACCATGTTAACTCAACTGTAGTTCGGAAACCGACCAAGTCTATACCGCTTCTCCAATAGGCCGCTAGTGGTAAGTTAAAAAAAATTACGCCTGCCACTGCTTTCTTCAAGTGGAGTTAATATAAGAAGTAAAATGGCCACTTCATCGCGGTTTGAAGACACTGTAGAACACCACACACTGACATGTCCAGTGTGTTTTGAATGTCTTCGTACATCCGCGAATACCTAAAGAATTGGAATGTCCTCTTTCACACATGTGTCAAGTTATGTCTCGAATTGGGGACTCTAATCCAGGCGAGCGCTAACAATGCCCAAATGTAAACAGGAAACGCGGAAAACCCGTGTGGAGTACAAAACTGAGAACCAACTTGAATCTGAAAAAAAATTAGCTTGAGACATCCTGGCTGGCGAAAGGGAAAAACCAGGGGTTCCAAAGGGTGCTAAACACAGGGAGAATATGCATCTCTACTGTGCCTACTGTAACATGCTAGAGTCAGAATGTGTTATAGTTATCCACAAAGGACCTGAAACTAACCAGTCACAGATGTAGGGGATACAACAGAAGAGCAGAGAGGAGAGTTAAATACGGTAATAGGTGAGACTGGAAACGAGATCAAATCCTCTCAAAATTCGGCAGCAGAACTAAAAACGCTAGAAAATGATATTGAAGCCGCACTCAAAGCTGAGAAGAGAGAGATAGATGTGCGTAGAGATGCTTTCATTGAAGCAGCAAAAAAGGAGAGTGAAAATTTGAAAAGTGAGCTACAGCGAGCAAGTGATACAAAATTAGATAAGATACGGACAGAGGTTGCACGACTTGAGAAACGTGTGGAGACTTTGCAATCCGCAAGTGGTGCTGCAGCACAGACGGGTGAATCTTCTGACCACGCTTACATTACACAACATACGGCATTAGTTGAGAAGATGAAGAAGATGAGCGTACAGGAAGAGTCACCTTATATCAATGCGAATCAGCACATGGCACGGTTTGTGAAAGAGACAGATCCAATGAAACTCGGAAGAGTTGTCAAGGTTGAAGAATTGGAACTAATTCAAGAATTGGGTGAATTTGCTTTAAATGTTGCCTCTTCAATGGTTGGTTTACTTGCTGTAAGCGACTTTCATGGAGATCAAGTGATAATCTATCACAAACAAAATGGGAAGTATGAAAAGAAGTTGTCTCTTCACCTCAACAAATCAAACAACAAACCCCCTCAGGGTGTAATCTTCTGCCCTGATGGTAAAATCTGGTTAGCAAGGTGGACTGTTATTGAAGTGTATACTTCTACAGGCAAATATGAGAAGACAATTAGCACCAAGCAGAAAGACAGTCCTGATACTGAGGTAGGTGTGTCTAGTATGGCAATCACTACAGATGGCAGCAGGATATTGGCAGGGGATATCAAGAGATGTGTCATTACAGTGCATGATCCTACAGGGAGTATTATAAGAACACTGAAGACAAGCATCAGACCATGTGAGATGACTGTCATTAAGGATACACATGTTGCAGTAAGTTACTTTATGCCTGGCAAGGTGAGTGTGATGGATATGGAGACAGGACAGAAAACCATCAGTTTTGATGTACCAATAGTGGATGCAGTATGCTATGATGAGCACACTGACTGTATATTGACTGCAAGGAGTGAGGCATTAGATGATAACACAGCACGTCGAAACACAGGTATGATAGAACAATACTGCTGGCAGACTGGTAGGTTAATAGCATGCATAGCACAGAAGCTATATGGTCCTAGTGCGATGACTATAACAGCAGACGATATGCTTGCTGTAGCTGATCATAAAACTGTAAAAATATACAAAATGTCTTGAATCTCAGACATACAGGGGTAGGGTTGCCTCCTCGAACACAAAAGTATATTTTCAGTGATTTTTTTTACAAATGATGACTTACTTATTCACATCACTATATGACACTCTTCAAAAAATTGTTTCAAACATTAAAAAATATTCCAACTTTAGAATCTTTAATTTGATCATCCTTAATTGCATACAGATGATAAATACTGATGTATCATGGTATGGGCCCGAGGTTTAATTGAGGGGTACTCAAAAGACTCCCTATTTTTATTTTTTTAAAATTAAAGGTGCTTGTTCCGATCACTTTTGGGACCCCCCTGATTTACCCGGAAGTAGTATCAATTTTGATATCAGATGAAGGGCCATATTTTTCTCATTGTCTTCCTGAAATTTTAGCTTTAAAATCCATTTCTTTCTCAAGACAAAACACTGCCGTTTTAATGGTTAACCACAAATATTAGCACGGCAGTAAATAGGGCATTGCACTATGCATTATCGCTTCTACCGTCTACAACAAAACACAAGATCAGAATTTTTTGGAAATAAGCTTTTCCTCAAAAATACGTAGTGGCTCATAAATTAAAGGTGCAACGAGAGATTTCAAATAACAGATGTCCCGAAAAATGTGAAAATTCTGATTTTGGCACTGGTGTAAAGCTTTATATCCTAAATATCCCCGTCTGTAAGGATTAAGCTGAGAACTGTTCTTTGGTACAAAAATTGTGAAATTTCTAATTTCGTATAGGAGCAAATACGAAATTCAGCCTATATTTCCTATTGAAATATAAGCATATACGAATCACCTTTTGTTTCCATTTTAAATCCCGACATAAGATCATACCCGTACAATACACGAGTCTAACATAGCTTGGAACTACACGTGGTCTTCTCTTGGGTTCCCGGGTCATGTTCCCAACTATTAAGGACCAAGCGGGGTGGGCGGGGGGTTCCTAGGACCCCCAAATTTGTATTTCGCGCTGGGCCGCCTTTTAACCGAGTGGGATTTTTTGCGCCGGAGAATTTTTTTGTAATTGTCTGACTTTTAAATTGGCTTCTTTTCATACCAAATAATTAAAATCGACAAGGCCGTTAATATGAGTTAATTTAGTTGGGTCCCATGGAACCCCCCCCCCCCTTGGGCAACTAACTGCAAGTCCTTTCAGTATAGGCTTTTAAAAATAAGATAAAAAACAAGAACAAATGCAAATTTTTTTTTGTCTGATAATAATCACACATACATGTAAGTAAACAAATATTAGTAACTTAAAAAAAAATTACCTTTATTGTGCTGAAAACAAACAATTTCATCAGGGATGTTGCCAAACCGTTACTGTCCAAACTCTATGGGAAAATGACGTTTATTTTGCAACACCCGTAAAAAATACAGGATTCCCTAAGACTTCTATTTTTGTGTTAAATATCTGTAATATGGTCTTCGAGATATATAATCCATAAATAAGTTTATCAAAATGTTTGGTGTAACGCCAATGCTAATTTTGAATTTTCCTTCTGTTTGCAAAGAACCATCTCTACTTAAGTACCCCTTGGTGTTAATCCCATCTAAAGAGTCGTTTGATGGAAGTCTCCCGCCTGTTAAAGAATCCTCGACTTATGAAGCAGTGTATCCGTTTTAAAAGAACATTATCGCGAGTGCAGTAACCCCCTGTAAAAGGGGTTACCTGCACTCGCATAATTGTTCTTTTTGTCACTGGTCTGGCGTGTGTGTCAGATTTGATGTTGATCGTATGCCATAACTGACGAGAGATGGTGACTTGAGATCTTAGTCTACGAGGTCCGGGCCCTTAAAGTGTGAACATACAGACGCCCATCAGGTGCTGTTTTTCGTAGGGGTTTTAGTGTCGTTTCATGGATTACCATGCTTTGGTGGCACGGCCACTAGACCGTTTTCCTTTTCCATTGCTGCCAATTATTGTTATACTTTTTCATGAGCCGTTTAAAGACTCCGTAATGTTTATCCTGACCATGCACCGTGTATCTTTTACTATTACAATATATCTAGTAAATATGTTTATTGCATTCTTGTACTAACCCTTTAGTGAATAGCTGCTGGCAAACTTGTGTATCACATCTTGCAATATGATTCCTCCCTCTTGCTTTGCCTTATTATCTATATATACAATATAAGTTTTGTTTTGGCGCAATAGCCTAAGTGCTTTATATATATATATAGTATATTTATATATATTAAATATATATTATAATATATATATATATCATATCTATCATATCTCTATCAAAAAACATATCATATATATATAATAACATAATCTATATATAAATATCTCTATAATATATACTATATATATAAATATATATATCATATATATATATATATAAATATAGATATATTTTTTTTTTTTTTTTTTTTTTTTTTAACACTTAAAAACTTTTGTTGTCAATAATTATTATTGTTAGCCTTATTGACGCGACTCGAGGTATAACAAGTTTTCAACGATATTCAGAGCAATGTTTGTAACAGTCCAAATTGGGTAAATACGTAATATACTAAAAATATGCCATTCATTAAACACCCTATTGTGAATCTTTCTCCATCCTCAAGTGATTAGGTCTCTCACGTTTCAAAACTTTTAAATAGGGGGAAAATCCAAGTTCAATTACGAAGTGCAACGTTTTCACAGTGTTTAGTTCACGGTGCTTTGTTCCGAACTGCAGCTGGGACCCCACTGATTTACACCTGGGTCGCTAGTACATAAATCAGATGAAAGGCAGTATTGTTCTCATTGTCGGCCTGAAATTTCAACCTTCCGAATCCACTTCTTTGCAATGATCTAAACCAAAAAACTGCCGTTTTCGTGGTTAACCAACAAAATTAGCACAGTAGTGAAATAGGGCCTGTTTCGCAATTGCATTACGCTTTCATTATAAAACCGCAAGATTTGTTTCCCACTAGACTTGATGGAAGTGTAAGCCATGGTGACAGGCTCTCATACCAAGTGAATAAGAACAGATAACACATCTAATCGGACACCCACCCTTATTGGTGTGAAATTTCACACGTTTCAAAGAGTGATTACCTTTAATTTTTTTTGTAGACATTACATTTTAACACGGTTTGCTCGCGGCATTAAATGGTGTGTAAGGATCTCCTGTTCTTTTGTTTCATTTTAACTTTTGTTTTATTTCTTTTAGATTTTGAATTTCATCTAAACTGCGCATCTTCCAAAATTTCAGTTGAATCAAATCTTCTCTTTTTAGTTCGATAAGAAAAGAACCGTGTTAATTTACTGTAAAACCATCACCAAATGACAGTACTTGGGGTATTTGAAAGTACAGTAAAATACAGATACATTCTTTTTTTTTCCAAGGCTTGTTTAACAAACTTATAACTAAGAGCTCTTACCAAATATAAGTATATATACACTATTACTGATGTGTCAATTATACGTTTAAGTACTCAATTTTAAAGTTTATAATATTATAACTGGTAGGCAATTCGTCTGCCAAACTAGAATAAAAATACCGTTAAAATGTTTTCAGTCACACCATTACTGTAAATGTTACATTTAGATGTCACGTACAAATTTCTATAAGACCCGGCGTAATAAATTTGCGTCGAGCCAGGCTTTTTTTGTTTCCTCTGCAATTCCCGAAGCTCTGTGATAACTTACCAAATTAATACGTTTTGATGTGCTTATTTTTTTTCTTTTATTGTACAGTATGTTTAATTTTACAATGTAATTTTATCGTGGCTAAAACTGTAACATTGTATAACTATTTTTTAAAAACTGTCGGGTGTGTCGTAGGTCGAAGTTTGAATATACACTGGCAAACCTTTTAAACTGAGAATGTGGAACTAGTATTACTATAGGGTTTGAAACTGATTATTCAGTATAGCTGCCGTCTTCTTCCCTACAGATTTAAATCGGCGCGAGATTTATCACGTGTTTTGCGTCGAAATTTCTGGTCTACCCATTGAGAAGCGACACGTCTTCCCACACTCAACCCCCCCCTAATCTTAGGCTTTTCCTTTTAATTTAGTTTGGCTTATTGCACTATTGGGCTTGGCCTGGCATCCCACCACCAACTGTTCTAAAATAAATAAAAAGAGCAATTTCGCAGCTTTTATTTGAAAACTCACACGACCTTGACACGCACAGTTTCTAGCATTTTAATTCATAAACAATAGTTCAGGTGGTCTCACACTATAACTCTGAAATAAAATTGATCAAGGTATAACAACAAACTATTAACAGCAATTACTTCACGGTTTGAAGAACAAAGGTCCTTAGGTCCCAGGAAATGCAATCGAATTTGCTGGGGTTGTGTCAGTCTAAAAGGGAGGGACCAGAAAGCATTCAATATAGAGTATAGAAAATTCCCCAGGTTGACTGGTGTTATCTTTCATAACCCTGATTGAAAAATCAATCGTTTCACTAATGATGCCAGTGGTAGTGTATTCTTTTTTCTTTCCCTGTTTATCTGGAATGTAATGTCCCCATAATTGGCGTCGAGCATGATTAAGGATTAGATAAATCCCATTTCCCTGGGACCTTTAGCCAAAAATTGCATACCACAAGATTTTACGGTGTGCTTTGCCGTAGATGTGGTACAGTTTTTTGCAGGCTGTTAGAACACTGTTGAAAATTTTGCTGCGTTTAAAAAAAGGGGTGTTCTCTCAAGTTGTTTTACTGTGTTTAAGTTTTTAAACACACCCTTGATTCAGGTTTGTTTTGGTGTTATAACCCCATGTGTGTTCTTAACAATTATGGTGAATTTTTAAAAATTTCTAAACACCGTCGCACTCTTAAAACCAACTGCTGTCTACCCTGGTTTGGGTTCATCATACCGTTGTTTAAAAAATCAAATAAACAACTTGTTTAAAAACTCTAAACAACTGATAAGTCTTGACCTTTTTACAACCAATTTAATTTTCGTGAACAGCGTTGGCTTTATTTTAAAGCAGTTGTTTAATTTTTAAAATAATGTCCTTTTTAATTTTTAAACAAGTTGCTTTGCTTAGTTTTACAACAAGATTGAGCGATGAGTTGATGAATTTTTTTGGTTTTTCCGCCGCAGTAATGTGCCTTTTTATGCAATCCGGAATTTGAATTGAGCTTTATGGTTTTTAAAAAATCTTTTGGAAGGTGTGTATGCGGTCTAGTTTAGTCCAAAATCCGAAAATGCTGCCAAAAGTGGGTATCGTCGTCCCTGCTTTGTCAACCCTGACGCTATATATATACATGTGTTTCCGGTACGTCTTACGGTTACACGGTTGTGGGCCATGCTTACCAATAACCCTTTTCTGTCCACTTTCCTTTTACTCTCCACCTAAATCATGACTGTACTAATAGATCAATGTGAAATATTGTTGTGTTGATCGTATTGCTAAAAATTAATATGGTTTTGTTTAATAATCAGGTGAGACTCAAGTCGTTATCCTTAATTGATCGTGGCATGCCATAAATACTGTCCCTGGTTGGAACACACCACAAACCGGGTAAGTGGGGTTCAAATCAACCTAGATTATCATGTTTTTCCTCAATCCTGACTCACAAACGTCGGACGATCCACATTCTAACTCAGTTCTGCACGCACATAAATACCAACCCTCCATCCGGTCCTAAGGTTTACACCTCGTTCTTTCCATTTACCCACGCCGCCAGCCCGATTTCATCCCATAAACATGATCGGGCAGCGTCCCCCGTTTACGTGCACCACTTCTCCCCCGTCCCTTTTTCTCCCCTTTTTTTGGGCGATTGTTTGTGTCAGCACCTAAGTTTAACACTGTAGTTCGGAACCTGACCCAAGCTATAGATAAAACCGCGTCTCCAATAGCCGATCTGTTACGTTAAAAATTAGCCTGCCATGTTTCTTTCCATGGAGTTAATTAAGAAGTAATATGGCCCATTCCACGCGGTTTAAGACCAACTGCTAGAACACACCCTGAGACATGTCCAGTGTGGTTTTGGCGAATTCTTCGTACATCGCTTATCCAAAATAACTGAATGTTCCTCACAAAAGACCATCTTTTAACAGTATGTCGTTCCAGATATTGGTGACCTCTATCCCGGCAGCCGATAACTGCCCAATATACAGAACAGAAAAACGCGTACAAACCCGCTGGTGAGTTACAAAACTGAGAACCAACTTGCATCGAAAAACTTAGTCTGAAGAACATCCTGCTGTGCGCAAGGAGGAAACCCGGTGGTTTCCAAAGTGGTGCTAAACACAGGGAGAATATGCATCTCTACTGTGCCTACTGTAACATGCTAGCATGCGTCAGAAATTGGTGTTATAGTCTTTTTAGTCCACAAAGCGACCTGAAAAATACAGGCCCAGATCTTAAAGGGATACTACCACAGAATAGGCAGAGATGAGAGTGTTAAATACGGTAATAGGTGAGACTGGAAAACGGAAAACACGGCGATCCAATCCTGTGCACAATTCGGCAGCAGAACTAAAAACACTCGAAAATTATAGTGAGGCCGCAATTGGAAGCTGGCAATACGCGATAACGTGTTTTGTAGAGATCAATTATGGAAGCACCAAAAAAGCAGAGTCATAAAGTTAAAAGGTGAGCTAACAAGTCGGCAAACCAGGATACAAAATTACAAAAGATAACCGGTATAGTCGCGGTGGTGTGCACCACTTGAGTCAAACGTGTGAAGACTTTGCACAGCGCGCAAGTATTGCTGCACCGCACAGACAAGGCGTAACTTCTGACCACGCCGTCATTACACGGCATACGGGGCAGTAGTTGTAGAAATTAATAATATGAGCGTAAACGAACAGGTCAACTGTATCAATGAGAATCGACCACATACCAGCACGGCGTCCTGTGAAGGAGCGATGCAACGGAAACTCGGTGACGAGTATGTCAGGTTGTAAGAATTGTGACTCTATTCAGATTTTCGGTTCGCCAATTTTTCAGAGTGCATTAATCCTATGCCCTCTTCAATTCGTTGGTTCTTGCTGTCAGCGACTTATGATGGCGATCAGTTGATAATCCATATCACAAACAAAATGGGAAGTATAAAAGAAGTTGTCTTCTCTCCCCTGCAACCAAATCAAAACAACAAATCACCCTCAGCGGTGTAATCCTTCTGCCCCCCTGATGGTAAAATCCCGTCTGGTTAGCAAGGGTGGAACTGTATTGAAGTGTACAGCTACTTACAGGCAAATATGAGAGGACATTAGCACCAAGCGAAAGACATCCTGATACTAAGGTAGGTTGTCGGTTGTAGTATGGCACATCACTACAGATGGCGAAGCATGATATATTGGGCAGGGGACTGTAAAGAGATGTGTCATTACAAGTGCTTCAATTCCTACAGGGAGCTACTCTAAGAACCTGAGCAAGCATCAGACACCATGCATAAGATGACTGTAATCAAGGACACCCCCTGTTGCAGTACAGATGACTTTAAGTAGCCCCGGCAATGCTGAGTGTTGTAGATGGAAGGAGCAGGACAGGAAACCACGTTTTGATGTACCAGAAGTGACTGCATTCATACGAACTAGGATGATCTCACTTACTGTATATTGACTGCAGTGATTGATTCATTCTAAGAATTCGATGAAAACAACAGTTATTATAGAGCAACTCTGCTGGCCAGACGCGTAGGTTAATATGCATGTATAGGCAAGCAGCTCGTATATTCCTTGGGATGACCTAACCTTCAGATGGTAGGCTGCTGTATCCTGAGAGGAAAGACTGGTAAAAATATCAAAAAAATGTCTTGACAATCCTCATAGCACACAGGGGTAGTGCATTTGCCCTTTTGCAACAACAAAACAGTATTTTTCAGTTGAATTTGATTATTGCAAATGATGACTTACCTATGGTACGATGACGTAATGACATCTCTTAAAAATGTCGGCCATATATTTTAAAGTTTTAATCTTTGTATAAAACTCCTATCAAAATTTTATTAAAAAAAAAAAAAATATTCCACATTTAGAATCTTAAGCTAGCAGTTGAATATTGAATATCCTTAATTAGCAATACAGATGATAATCTACTTGATGATATGCCATGGTCAAATGGGCCCAAGTTTTACTATGGAGGGGTGCTCAAAAGTAACCCCTATTGTTTTATTTGTCTTTTTAAAATTAAAGAGTGACTATGTTTCCGATCACTAGTGGGACTCCCCCCTATATCTACACCTGAACTGTATCAATTTTGATATCAGAATGAAGGGCCTATTTTTCTCATTGTCTATCCCTGAAATTTTCAGCTTTCACATCCATTTCTTTCTCAGACCAAAACACTGCCGTGTTTTAACAATGGTTAACCCCAATAAATTAGCAACGGCATAAAAGGGCATTGCACTATGCATCTATCGCTTCTAAATAAACCAGGTCTACAACAAAACACAGACTCAGAATTTTTTGAAATAACCTTTTCCCTCAAAAATACGTAGTGCGGCTCCATAAATTAACACGTGTTGCAACGAGAGATTTACAAATAACAACAATGTCCCGAAAAATGTGAAAATTCTGATTTTGTGGCACTGGTGTAACGCTTTATATCACTAAATAATCCCATCTATTAAGGTTAAGCTGAGAACTGTTTCTAAGTGAACTGTTTCTTTGGTGTACAGAAATTGTGTAATCTTCTATTTGTATAGGAAGCAAATACGAAATTCAGCCTATATTTTCCTATTGAAATCGAAGCTCTACACAAAATCAACCTTTTTTTCATTTTTAAGTTATTTGCCGTAACCAAAATAAAAATGTGGAAGGGACTCTATTGAGTGTCTAACCCATATGAATAGTCACTACCTCATCACAGAAAATTGGATAGACTTTGAATTCTCTTGTTGCACCATTATAAGCAATGGGCTGAATTGGCAAATGCAACCTTTCTTTTGTAAAGATTGGGTTCTCTAGATCACTAGTATACAAAATAGAAACTTTTCTGTTGTATGCGAACATTTTCACAATGTTACTACCAAATGAACTTTTTGCTTCCTGTAAAATTGGTAGTATATTATTCTAACATAATGTTCACACGTATTTAGAGATAAATAGGCATTTAGATGTAATTTAGTATATGTATCAAACATGAATTACCTGCACAAACCTGCAAAGTTTTTGAGATTAATAATAAAATCACAGTTAAGAGAACTGTCCACAATATGTACTTGCAAAAAAATCTGTAATGCAGTTCCACACTCCAACACTTAAAAGATCCATGGACAAATTTCTTTACTAATGCTAATCAGGTGGTTCTTATCACAACATTTGAGGGTTGCTAATAGCAAGGATTCTTAAACCAAACTAAATGCCTACTTTAGGTTTGAAGACTTTCTGTTTGGTAACTGTATGGTGCTCCTGAGATGTGGTGCAAGTGTCTAACTCTGCCTGTATCTAAAATGGATTGAATCTGAGTTTTAACCTCATTTTAGGAATATATGGTTGATACAGAACGTTTCTGGGTACCAAAACAGTCTGAAAATGGCCAAAAAGTGCATGGAAGTGAGTTAGGCTTCTCGTTCGTCAACCCCTCGAAGTGATAATGCAGTCTTAAACAGTGGCGACCTATCGGCCGGCCGCTCTGAGGGGGTGCAAATAACCCAGTCTTGGGAAAATTTTCCCTCTTAGGGGGGGTCAAAGGCCCCCAATGTTTCCTCGGCACAGAGGGCTAACAAACGGCTGATTTAGCTGATTTTGCATTTTTTTCCTCGGTCCAAGTCATCAGGGTGGAACCTCTCCCCCCCCCACCCCCCCGCCCACCCTGTTACGCCACGGTCTTAAATGTGCAAGGAGAGATTCCACATATCAGGTCGTCCCCCTAAAAATCAAAAGTACTTCTTTCTCTTAGCTTCTTCTATAGTCACTGGTAATTGCTTGTGGTGGTGTCAGGTTTATTCAAACGTGAGTATGCTGATCCGGGCCCACGCTGTTACCTATGATACGACGCTCCTAACATGGCCCGCTTTTGAGAGCTTGGGGCAGATTGGGAACCATGGTTTTCACCCTACTCTTATTCAATACTGACTGCGATGTACATCTACGTTATGACTCCTGTACAACCGGACCGGGACGGCTGAACTGTCCCCTTCCAAGGACGGAATTGCTTTCATGATCCATTTTGCCCAATTCCAAGTGACCATGGAGGAGAGTGGTGTATCCTGTATTTAGTCCATAACTGGTACGACTCCATCCAGAATCGATAGTTCCCCTAAATAAATCCCAGTTATTGACCCCACGGGGATTCCGAACCGGGATTTTTTTCTTTTGTAAAATTCGCACGCCACAGGCAAGAACCCTAACCGTTAGGCCACGCCGCCCCACAAAAGTACTGATATGTTTGTTCCTGATTGTAAAAGCTTCCATTCAAAATCTACCCACCTGAAAGGATTAAGCGAGAACTATCTTTGATACAAAAAATGGTGAAATTTCCAATTTCGACGTATGTGAGCAACTACGAAATTCAAACCAAAATCACTTTTTTCTCTTCTCCCGTCTCTTTTAAGACATATCTTTAGCCCAAATAACCAGGTAAAGGTAAATATCTTCTCTCGAGTGTCAATTCTATCTATGAAATTATATATGACACAGATAGAACATTTGGAGGTGGCCTCAAAATCTCTTTTTGTACCTCTTAATTCAACATCATGATTCACAAGGATAGCAAGAAACTTGGTACCGTTCGAATATGTTGGCCGCGTTATCCTGCATAACTAATGTATTTGTACTTCAAATCTCATAAATAGGTTACAGAAATATATACATGTCTACTAGTAAACAACATCCAATCTTTGTGCAAATCCACACGCACCGGGTGCCAGTAACTGGGGGATTCCCCATAGCCTTTGAAGTTACACCTCAAATGTGCAAGATTCAAATGTGGAATTTTGAATTGCACATACCCAAGCCTGGATACAACACACATACAAAAATGGTAAAGTCCCTGTAGTATCCTTCAAAGTAAAACAATACTTCGCGTAGCAAATCTGTGAAAAATTTATTTAAAGATCTTATTTCAATTTCACCTGATGTTTTTGGTGAAGAAAGGGGTAAAGGTGTCAACATTTACCCAAAAAAAAAAAAAAGGTGAGTTATCTTAGGGGGTGTGGAAATTGGCTTTTTCGGGAGTCAAGGTTCAATCAGGGTCAAATTTGGAATTGTCCAATCAGTTGGCCCCCTCTAACTATTTAAGGTGGCTGAGGGCCTGACCTTTCCACTTTTTCAAAATTGAATGATGATACACCGTGCTGTATCATATTTGGCTTGTGTGGTTTGTCTTATAGTAAAATAGAGGTTCCCCTTTAAACGAATTTTATCATTATGCATGTGTTTATTTTGTTTTTGGTGATCTCCAAAAAAATAATTTTGGTATCCACCAAACTTTTGAATTTTCAATATAGTTTTTATCTTTAAACAACAGTGACAATCATTTAAACAGTGGGCATTACTGGCACGATCGTTCTTAAATAAGCCACTATCGGTGAGCTTGTTTACAGTAACAAACTACACCCCCCATTTTGGTTCAACATTTGTTCACAACTCTTGGTTATTGCACATGTTGTATTAAATCTAAGCTGGAAAACAACTTTTATTCAGAAGGCAATTATTTGTAAATGTGTTCGAATCCTGATACTCTCATGCATGATGCATAGTAGGGTTGCATCTGATGCCCCTCATGTCAATCAAATTTTCTTGTACCTAGTCTTAAAATGTGACACTGTTTCAAAATAATAACCTCCGACCAAATTAAAAATTCATTCGGAACAGCGTCGTCCATGGGGACCACCACAACTTAAATTTGTACCACAAAGTCAATAGGATGTTTTTGTGATGTTTTTCTGACAAACCAAAACATGATGACTTTATCAGTGATTTGGCCAGAAATCCTCCAAAGGTGTGTTTAATGGGGCGAGGTCAACAATTTTCCAACAAATACAAAACAGGTCATCCTCATGACCAGAACAAATACATTTTATAAATTAATTGCAGTGGAGCCATGGCAAATTACCAATAACCACAACATGACCCGATAGCTTGTGCTATGTAGACTGAGGTTCTTTAAGGACAGTGTATTGTTGTGAGTCAAGCCTTCATAGCTAGTTACATATCAATACTCTACCTTACAAGAGTTATCTACTATTGAAAGGAAATGCCATCATGGCTTTGTCCATGTTTGACACGTAAATTGGAGAGGACAAAAGAGTTTGGACTGCTATTAATTGCCCACATGCAAGAAAATGCCCATTCACCATTTTACACAACTATGAGTCGACTTTATGTAACTGTTTATAAAGGCTTGAACTTAACAATACACTGTCCTTCCAAAACCTAAGCTCTGTATATGGGTCTGTTTTGGCCTTCAGTTATTATGCTTGAACTGCCCCTGAATAAATTTATTAAAAAAATATGTTTTCTGCAGTGAGGAGAGTTTGATTGGTATTTTTGAACATTGTGTGCCTAACCTTAATACAAGTACATCTTGGAGAAATTTATGACCAAATCACACATGACATGAGTACACATCTTTGTTTGGTGTTTTGTCAAAAACCAACAAAACATCCTATTTACTTTGTAGCTACAAAATTTTAAGCTCACGGTGGCCCCCCTTGCCGCGATGCCGAATGAATTTTAATTTGGTGGAGGTTATATATTTTGACAAGTGGCACAGCTTTAAGACCTAGGTACAAGACAAATTGATTGACTGAGGGGCCGTCAAATCGACCCTAATGCATAGCTAAACATAATGTTGGTTCAGATTTGGGTTGTTAAAAAGTAACAGTCCCTGTAACCGTATCGGGATCATGATACTTTCATGTGTCCCCCGCACAGTCGATAACGGTATGCTGGATTTGGTTTAGTTTTAATGGATGACAGGAATTAAATTGTAGTGTAAATTTAGGGCTACGGTGGGTCGGTTTTAATTTACAGTTCGTGTGAGGGGTTTTATGTTTCGTTAGCATACTGAATGTGCATTAATGACTTTTACAAAATGTCACTCTTGAATTACAAAATTCTTTAATATTTCTTTATGATTTATCACTCTTTTAAAGCTAAATCCCACAGCAAATGAGGAATTGACATTTATGAGTTTGTTGTTTGCTGTGAAATAACTATTTCATCGGTTTGGGACATTATTTTAGTCATGTGTTCGGGTCATCTCGAGACCCCTGAATTCTGGACACAAGCTATAACAAAGTAACGCCTCAAACGGTTGTTTTGGACTTGCCCGCTATCGTAATTGTGCCCCTATAGAAAGACCCGTGCTTTGATTCATAAAATACTAAATCATCACATTAATGTTAGAGACGGTATACATCCAGCTTATTCCCTTCCAGGTGTGACTATACATTTGTAGCATTTCCAAATCACTGCAAAAAAAACCCGGTGAAAGGAGATATGGCTCCGGCAGGAACCACAGTCCGGGCTCCATAGACGACAACGGAATAAAGCATGAAATCTATGTTACGTTCGACGACGTCCAACTGCATCGATTGTCGTGCCCTATTGTTCAACCATTGTTCCCGGACTGTAGACCGGCGACATATCTCCTGCCACACCGTGCTTTCAAAAATTACTTGGGGGCGCTCTTTTCTGGAATTGTCCTTATCGGAATAAGCACAGGGACAGAAAGGATATGTTGGTAGTTTTTATCAATATACTAGTACCCCCTTTATATGTCCACTATTTCGTACTGTTTGTAAATGTTTTTTTTCTATCAACAAAAATTATGGTAATAATCGGCTTCTAAACAATCAAATGTTTTTGTTTGTGTGATGAGATCTTTTTTATTGAAACATATGCTGTAATATATCCCAATATGTTATTTCCTAATAGAAATGCTGAAAATTAGTCTGCACACTAATTCAAAATTTAGATTGTTGTAGTCATTTCCTCTTTGTCCTATAACCTGTGAAACGTTAATATAGTTGTGTCTCAAATGGTATGTGCAAATTAGGGGGCACTATGTTCACTAGTCAAAGTTTTTCTCATCATCCTTTAGTGGAGGTGAGCATGGACCTATGTCAAACATCATTGTTTATCCCTCACTACAGAAAGGTTTGACCCCTTTGGTGGTTAGTATGAACCCTCTATATCCACGCAGATAGGTAGTACTCCGCAAATTGTGGTGTCACTTTTTCATATGTTCATTATAATTTTACACAGTGGGTCCAAACTTTTAAAAGGCTCCAATCATGCTGAAATGTCTGCATATTTCCGTCGTTCATAAGGATTCCAAACTGTATAGTTGTACCATCTATGACCAACAATTTGAGAGTTATAATATTGAAAATGCTAAAAATTGGAAAAAGGGGTCAATTTCCTATTTGTACAGGGGATTCAAATCGGAAGTTGCTTCCAATTTTGTTTTGACAAAATGATAGAAGTTGTTCATACTACTATAATGAGTCAAATACGGAATAGGTTTGTACCATCTGCAATGCAAAGGTACCGATGCTTATGGACAAAAGGTCATAAGTCAACATACCCAATTGGTGTTGACCCTCTTTGACCCCTTATCTCCGTAAGTTAAAGCCTTTAAACATAATACACAACAATTACTCTTTTAGGCGTCTCTTACACCCTCAAGGGCAATAACTTGCAAGTTTTAAAATATAATTTAATGTTTTTACTTTTTTTTAATGTTGACCCCTGTACGAACCAGATTGACCTTTTTGGTTTTTTTTTTTTACATTTTCCCTATCAACTCCCAACAACCATGGTCACTTAGGTGGTACCCAACTATACATTTTTGAGAATCCTTATGATTAGATGGGTGACAATGTGCGCATCATTAAACACAGATTGGGCCGCATATTAAAAGATTGACCCCTGTGTAAACTTAATTGGCCCTATTGAAAAGTGATAACCCAATTTTCGCAGAGTACTACCTACCTAGCATTGATGTACGAGAGTGTCAATCCACTACATACACAAAGGTGTCAAACTTTATCTGTAGTGAGGGGTAAACGAACTCTTAAATAAAGGGCCCCTATGATATCTCTGCTCCTCCTCTAGGTGAGTTTATCCTGTACTCCTAGAAATTGGCAACCTGGTGGTGTCCTCCCTTATTTTCAATTGCCATTATATTCCTTGTATATTAACCTCTCTACATGTGTCTACTTTAAGACACTTTCTTTAGCTGCACATGTACCAACACTTCACGTGACAAAGCACGGTGACTATTTCCAAGGAGGCCCTTCATTTACAGAATGTACATGTCTTGTATACAACTTTATAAGTACTATATAACAATTAATGGCCAACACAAAGAGTAATGAATACATTGCTGAATTACGAATGTAATGAGATAATACAAAGATATCCAGAAAGAGAGCAATAATATACACACATGATGCTTTAAGTAGGAGTTACAAATGATTGATGCTTAATAAGCCGTGAATGAACTTCATTGTATTACTACGTCACAGCGGAGAATTCTGCAGAAGAATTGCCCCCACTATATTTGGTTGCTCTCATAGAGAAGTACGTTTACCCGCAATTTACCAGTTGCCAAGATGGTTCATAACAAATGGTTGGTGGTTTGACTGTCTGGGTACCGCTATAATGAACTGAGCGCATGAAAGTGTACGACGGCTTTCCTGTGTTTTGGAGTACGGCCCGCTTTGGGAAGTGACTATTCTGACCATATATTACTGCAACAATTGTTTTTTTCCCTTTTCAACTGCTATGTAAACATCACACTATGTAATACTAACTGCTGCGGAATAATGGGCCAGTGGCAGCACCAGTATCCATAACTCCAGGGGAGGGGGGGTTTAAGCACACTTGGGAGGGTCCAGTGGTAAACCGACCAGACAAACCGGTGGGGAATGTGGGAAAAGTCGCCCCTCTAGCTTGAAAAACGGGTCAGGTGGACCATAATATGCTTTTTTGTGTTCGTTTTCAGGGAATTTTAGCCTCAATTTGGGCAAAATTAAAGTAACATTCAGATACTTTTTCCTCGACATATAAAAACTCGCGCATTTTAGTCAACTTCGACTTATTGGAGCAAATTCCACAGGGGGGGCCCGGACTACTTTACGGAATTTTGTCCCCCCCATCGGTGGCCGACTTGGGAAGTTTTCCCCCGTCGTGGTATCGAACTACCAACTCGGTACGGTCCACTAGGTGAGGGAGGTGAGCAACACAATTGAAGATGGATGAAAGTATGTGCCGGTATCGGTTGGGGCTTGGAGCGACACTCATAGTTTTAAAAAGGCCATGGCATTATCTAAAACTTTTTAAAAATTTTTCAAATGCATGTCCATATCTTGTAAATATCATTACTTTGCTAAAATGTCTTAGGTTTCCACTTTTCTGAGCATTGGACATTTCTTTGGAGGAAAGTGATTCCGAAGTGCACTATACACCTGTAAATTTCCCTGTCACGTGTCATGTACATATTATGTATTCACCAGCTACCTTATTTTTTTGTAATATTTATAGAATGAATACATGCTCAGGGGGGAGGGAAGAAAAAATACTCGGTGGAAGAATTCTTGCTCCAGATTGTTGCTGCCAACTAATAAGACCTTTTTTGATTATCCCAAGTCATCTTTTGCGCGATCGTGGCAAGTAATTTCTTTCTAACATATACATTCACTCTGTACTTTGTTTTTCCTCCTCCTTTTTAAAGTCTGACTCAGAGTTCAAAATATTTTTTATGTAAAGATGAAAAATAGTCAACTGAATCTAAAGATATTAACCCTAAAACCTGCACATTTCGAAATTTGAATGAATCGATTTTTTCGTCTTTGATGCCTAAACTTTATATGTGCATATATGACTTCCCATAGGATACTGTTATACAAAGTTTGGTGATTTTCTAGATAAAGCGAATTTCACACAGTGACATGAGTATACTGGACAGAGCCATATAGTATAAACCATGCATACAACAACTATTTTATTTGAAACTGAGGGCGCCCTCCTCATGTAATCTCTAGAGTCAGGGGGGTCGCAGCCACGATAGGCCGTCGTGTTTTTGCCGCTTTCCCATAGGTTAGCACCGTAATCCGAAACACTTGACACATCATTCTAGAGTCGAAATAAATGTTTTATTATCAATATTCTTTCCACTCAAAATCCATTCTGGATAGTTTGAAGAATCAACTCCAGTGTAAGTATTTTTTTGTATGAATAATTGTCCACAACGGATCCATTTGAGCGAGGCTTGTTTGACCTCTTGTTCAATCGCAGGGTCAACGATATTTATAGCTGCGGACAGTGTACCAGGCCCGGTACCAGGTAGCCTTACCTCACCACCCCCGTGGAATATGATTCGGTTGACCTGCATGTAGTCGACTCCTCTCATGTCCTTGTCTTAAAACGATTTGCTGATAGTTTTGCAGCACAGCACAATTATGCACCACCGACTAAACTAAAGCAAGGTAATTTAAATCGGCCACGGCTCCGTACGGGAATTCCCACACCACGCCACTCTCCATGACTCTATTTATAAACGCGTACAATGATCTACTTCACAATCCGGTCACTGTTCAGGCTGCGCCAAATGACTCGGCTCATCGTCAAGAAGAACATTTTGCGCATATGACAGAAGTCTTTGGCCCCACCCAAAATTCGCCTACTCCTCTGCGATCACCTTACTGCACACTTGTAAGAATCACTCTAAAGAAACATGATTGATAGTACACTTCCCGTAATTTCACAGGAGTTTCGATTTATTTGAACTAAAAATAGACATTATTAAGAATATTATCAGCATACAATATCCCACTGACAATGGCACACAATAATACTTCACCGGTAATGAATGGTCAGAGAGAACCACCAAAAAATTTTACACATGTTTTACGCTGGTTTGTAAATTTATGGTAATTTTACAGGCAGTCATGATGCTCCTGGAAACAGCCAGTAAATTTACTGCTAATTCTATCTATGATTTTTAAAAACAGCTCAAATCATACTTCATAAGATCCTCAGGTTTATTGAATGACGTTTGAATGGGACTGGAGTACTTGGTAATTTTGTCCAAATGTAACTTTACCGTTTTTCACAAAATCACCAAAAACGAAAACCGTCGGGGCCAATTTGACTGCAAAATCAAAATGCAACATTGACTTTAGAATTCAAACATTTACCTATACTCGACAGTGGGAATGTAACTTGTACGAAGACTTTCTATCAGCATCTGGAAATAATCGGCTTATTACCTGCTAGCTAAATGTGGCTTCGTTATTTTTTTTTTTGTAATGTCAATGGCTTCTTTCAATAGCAGCAATCAGTCTATAGGGAACACTTGTATTTACCTGTAATCTTGCACCTCGGTTAAAAAACACACAGTTTTCCCCCATTTTGGTGATCTGGTTCTGACGTAAAATTTCCCTTGCTTAATATTAGAGGGCTTCTGTCTTTGAAGTAAAGTGATTTCTGGAACAATAATATGCCTGTGAATGTTTTCCAGTTTTTCCGATTCAGGCTGAACTGCCATGTAAAATTACCTATTAAAGGTGCAATCAAGGAATTTTAGGGCAGATTTCCTATCTTACGTATTTGGCTACAAAATGCCATTAAAAGTGAAATCAAAAGGTGATTTTGATATGCTTCTATTTCAATAAAACAGGCACTAAAATTACCTATTTGCATCCCATAGGCAATTAGAATTTCACCTATTTTTGTACGCACAGACAAGTATTCTCAGCTATAACAATTTTTCAGATGAGGATATTTTCCAAAAAAGCTTTACCACATCAGCACACAATCATGATTTTTTTTTCCCAAATTTTTTAGGACACCTTCAATTTGAAATCTCTTGTTGCACCTTTAAAAGGCTGACTCAGAAATTTTGAACTATAATTTTGTTTGTGTATTACGATAGGCAACTGGAACTGAATAATATTCAGAGAATATAGTTATAAAAATGCTAAATTCCAGAGTTTTAGATGCATTGGATGTTTTGATGCAGTAAACATTTGTACATGTATATAGAATAACTGTCCATAGGATATGGTGTATAATAAAATTTCCAGATCCGGACTTTTATTACAACTGCTATGTAAATATCATTTGTAGTCTGTATTTTAGATTAGTGGCCATCTTAGGTGGAAAATGAAAATTAAATAAAATAATGGTGTGACCTCAAAATAATTGTAACAGAAACGATTTTGGTGTTGTTATATTTAGAAATGATGAGAGAATAACATTGCAAAAAGTCTAGAAGTAGCAGAGAACATGTACTTGCAGGGGGGACAATGTATGTACAAGGAGAAAATATAAAGTAGGTATAATTGTACTGAAATATATACCAACATTTTGGCAATGTCCTAAGGCTTAAACAAAATGTATAGTTTGCCCTAACTGTGGGCTATAGTTTAATAGTTATAGGGCAATAAAGGTTTAAGATCATCCTGGGGTAAAATTTTCAAAATGGTCCCAAATTCTTCATATAGTCCCAAAGGACTAGGGAATATACTTGCACTCATTTTACCATTTGGTCATGTAATTAAGAGGTCAAAATGTAACAATGGTCTACATATCCTATGGGGTCGTTAATGCTTACCATCTAATTTACATAAGAAAATGACAAATGCAGGGCAAATAAGCATTTTATGTTCTAGGATATGACCAGGCAAACAATTTGAGACTAGTTTCGTCAAAATCGGAGCACTCTGAAAGGATTACCCCAGGATGATCTTGAACCGTTATAAATGAGCCTATAATCCTGAAAATAATGACCGTAGATATGGAAAACTATACTTTTTTTAATCCTCATGACCAGATGAATAAGTTGATATAGGTTTCAAAACAATTAGACCGGTTTTACTTTTGACACCTGTAGAAAATTTACCCCAAATTTTTTACATGTTCCCGATTGTTGATTTTTCTAGACTTTTGACACAATATTCTTTGACAATTTAGAAGATAACACAAAAATTGTTTCTGTTGCAATATTTTTAGGCCAAAAAACAACTCTCTTGTACTATTTTAACTGCTATGTAAATATTGCATGTAATCTGTATTTGGTATTAGTGGCCATCTTAGGAAATTGATTTCAAAACTACACATTCACCTGTGATTTTGATCCTTCTTCAACTGCTATGTAAATATTGCATGTAGTCTGTATTTTGTATTAGTGGCCATCTTAGGTGGAACTTGATTTATGAACATACACCTGTGAATTCTTCCCCTTTCAACTGCTATGTAAATATCATTTGCTAAATGTATAGAACTGTATTTTAGATTAATGGACATCTATGGGGGAAAGTGATTTCTGAACTATACTATTGCTTTGCACCTGGAGCACATTCCGTTTTTCCACGTGAATATCTATTGTTATCCCAACAATGGCCACTAATAAGAAATACAGTATTCCAGTAACTGTACAATATTAGTGTATTTAAGAGTAATTTTATGCAAGGTGATTCTGAAAGAACTGTACTGTGTTTTTGGAAAATGCTAGAACTATAAAGTAAATATTTCAGTATTTACTTTTAAAATGGTATTTCAAGGTATGCATGAGAGAAGTATGAAGTGTGAATTGGAGCAGTTTGGCAAACTTTCAACTTCAACATTTTGAAATTATCTTTTGCCAATTGCCAAAAACAAAGTTCAATTCAAAGGAAGCAAGGGGTATGCACTCTATTTCTGACCAGTTGATAAATGCACAAGCAAAGCCAAAAAAATCTTTAAAAAGGAAAGATTTAGGGGTCACAAATCTAACAGAACATGTTGAAAAAAATCAAATGTTGGTCTCTTAGTAATAGCGACCATTGTCTGATTTTTGTTCAATCTGTTATTGAAATTAACAAATGATTTTTTTTTATTATTGAGTTGTTAAACTCAGTAAAACATTTTAAAAGGTCATTTTGACCTTTGCCCTCATGAAAATGCTGTGGAACACATTTAGAATAGATTATTCTGTTAAATTTGGTATAAATCAATAGTGTGAATAACTATTGTCATGGGCTGGTATTCTGAAAGGGAGACTAACTTTAGACCTGGGTTTAAACCAGGGTTAGTCCTACAAGAGGGGACCCTTTTTCCTTTCAAAATACTGTGAAAGTTAAATGTAACAGGTGAGAAAATTCCTCATGGATGGGCTGAAACAGCCCATCCATGAGGAATTTTCTCACCCGTTACAGCACACTTTTAGAGTATTTTGAAAGGAAAAAGGGTCCCCTCTTGTAGGACTAACCCTGGTTTAAACCCAGGTCTAAAGTTAGTCTCCCTTTCAGACTACCAGCCTTGGTCTTTGTTAAATGCAGATTATGAAATGTGACCCCCAAATCTGTCTTACTGTAGGTCAACATATTCAAATAAATACCTAAAACATTTCTTTTAGACAGTACAGTTCTTTTTTTCTCCCTTATATGTCAAATTCAATTTTTACACTAAACAAGATTCATTGTAATATATTTTCATCTACTTTTGTTGCTGTGCTTCCTTTGTTAAACATTACCTCTAATGTTTTACTCAACTTGACTTTGAAGTTTGGACATCATACTTTTAACCAGAAAAACACATATAAAGTGACAAAATGATCGCTTTTTTCATTGCTTAGGTAATGTGTATACTCTTTGCCTATAAAATTTGAATGATCCTGGGCCTTATACACAGGCTACATTCACATGCAGACCTATTGTGTGTTAAGATTCTATCCTTTAGAAAATTAGATTGGCTGCTGTTACCATTAAATATATTGCAAAGCTGGTAATTACTGTTAAATTCTATTTCAAATGCAATGTATGGACATGGATCTTTTGATAGGGACAATCTAAACAGAATTTGACCAACAGAATTTGCCAAAACGTGTTTTAAATCATATTTTCACATCACATAGATCAGTATTAGGAACGTTCAGATATTTTTGGCAGCGAGTATATAATTTGAATTGACACATAAGCATGGTATAAATCCCTGAATGTCTTAAACTGTCCTAGTCCTAGAAAATACTCTGTTTAGAGTACTTAATCATTGTTGGATATGAGGTCTTGTTCTTCTTAATTGTAATAAATAATTACAAATATTTGCATCCTTCAATTCTACTGGCCTCTACGCACCATTGATGTCTATCTATCTAGAGTATTGATGGTTGACAAACAGCAGGGCTTAACTCACCTTTTGGCCATTGTGAGATTTTGGTGCCAAAATAATCTGTTACACCCCCCCTATTTTTACAAACCATAAAGCATTGACACAATTCAACTTCTTGTTGGATGTGAAGTCTATTCTATTACCTCTATTGCCCATTTTTGAAAATGCAGCATTCTCATTGGTCAGTTTACTATCCATTTTTATGCAATAATGGGTAATCAAGCTGTTTTAGGTAATAGAATAGAAATACATGTATAGTATTTGCAGCAGCATCTAAGGGGTTATAATGTATCCCTCAGTCGGAAAAGCTATAAAAATAATAATCTGTGCTATACCCTGATAATTACTCAGTTTTTCAGATCTTGGACACATTATTCACCCCTAAATGATACCGCACACATTAAACTACACCTTACCGCATCTCGATATAGGCGATGAGTTTACATATGGTTTCTTAACCCTTGATTTGATATAAAATATAATACCCAGTTATTAATTTTCCTGTATATATGAAAAATATGATGTATGTAGCGTCATTCAAAACAGATGAATGTGTTGCAATTTACTCTCATCACCTCTCACACTGTATTAGGTCCATTAAGATCTGTATGACTTTCTCATCTGTAAACAAATAGACATGACAATGTATTAACAGGTATACATTTGAAAAAAGAAACTTTGTGTTTATGAAAATGGCTTATTTGGAAAAAAAATTCTGTATATTTTTAAAATTAAATTTGAAGATCACGTATAATAACAGCACATTTTTTTAAGAGCGAGTGCTGCCAATTTTTAAAAAAATAAGATTTTTGCACAGTTGCATTGGTAATTGGCTAGTATATAAGCTATACCTGTGAATAGTAATGCTCGAAAATGTCTGTGTCGCAAAAAAATAAATTTTGTAATTAAAATAATTAATATCAGAGATCCCGATAATAATTCAATTGCTGCTAGAAACGGTCTTCCAATATGAAATAGCGGACAAATAGCGCCATGTACGTTTCTATGGTCATCCATTAGTTGTTTCATCGGTTCAGGCATATTAGAGGTCAGGTGGCACTATTTTAAAGCAGACTGACAGAATTTAGTGTTTCCAGCTCCGCCGTCAAATTACTGTCTGGGATCTCAATTCTAATTTCAAAATTTATGACAAATACACACTTTTGAGTATAACTGTTTTCAGGTACAGTTTGCTAGACGATAACCAACACAACTGTGCAAAATTCTCAAAACTCTTCAAAAAATGTGCTATTATTGCTTTAAGGGAACTATGAAAAACACTGATGAAGTCCTGTAGGGTCAAAAAAGTTTGTCTCAAAAGCAAATGAAAAACAAAATTAGGGTTTTTTTTAGTTAAGAAATGCTATGCACAAGGTTGTATTTAATTGCATTTCATGCTACCTTTGTATCCAAATTTCTTTAATTTTTGTGGCGACTAAAAAACTCAAACCTTTGTAAAAAGAAAAGTGCTAAAATTTTAAGCTTTGTGTGGTCTTCTGAGATTTTTTTTATCTAAGCAAAACTTAATTCACTTAAAGGAGGGGATGAAACTGTTAATAAGCCTAAAAAGAAAAAGAGAAAAACAACGAAAGGAAAAGTTTGTTCTAACGGATGACCCAAAAACCAAAATGCAAAATGTATTTTTACCAAGTCAGTGTGCAAAGCTGTTTGAAAGTCTCATTTGTTATGACAAAACCAGAACAAAAATACCAATCAAAACACAGGTTTGACAACTGATTTTGATCAGTTATTCCACTAGTGCAGATTTTACCAAACTTCATTGTGGGTAAATATGATTTTCTTAGAAATCTTGTTTTACACATCTCCCTCTCTCTGTCTCTCTATGGAGAATAACTAATAGAGGGCGCTATAACATAGAAATCATGACCTTTGTAGGCATATATGGCAAGGTTCTTGCAATGGATTTTTTCTGATTTTTGTAGAGGTAATAGGTCTTGCATGTCCCTACTTATATCATTTGTCAAAAGTGTGTTGCTGCAACTTAAAATTGTTCTAAAAATAAGATACAATTTGCACATGGTGAAACAGCTACACACTGGCTCAATTTCTTGGACAGTTCAGAACGTACGCCCACTTTCCCGCCAAAATGGTGCACCATTGTGTTGTACGTAGACGTAGTAACGCAACGATCAAGCCGCGCGTTTGTTATGTCCAAGAATTATGGACCAGAGTATAAGTTTTGTATTTTTATGGTTTCTCACTGTGACCTCAGTGTAGGGGTAAAAAAATAAAAATGTCAAATATGAAACATGTTTATATTGCAAAGTTAGGCATGTTATGCTTGTTTCATAGAACAATTGAAAAGGGGTCTTTGTGGTAAGTTGTCTTAGTAGACATCAGATTCCAAGGTAGAAGAGAGCAAGAGTCAGGCTGAGGAGTGAACTACAAGTGACCCCACATGAGAATTACTATAAAGGCTAGATGTAATAAGAAAATGTAAGGATTGAGCAAGGTTTGGCAAAAGCAAGCCAGATATTCTAAGATTGGGGTTAGTGAAACAAAGACATAGCCTATTTTGATAAAAAAAAATTACATCTTAGGCTTTGCAAAAAATTACTCAAAAAAGTCAGCTTCTCCAGTAAAAACAAAGACATAATTCCATCCCCACTGATATAAATGAGTAAATGGCTTTTGAAACATAGATTTAGTTCCATAAGGCTTAACTGCACTACAATACATAGGCTCAAGTGGGATGTTTTCAAAATGGGACAAAATAAAGATATGGTTTTGTGTTGCTGACCCCTAAAAATCTTCCCAAACAAGGCTATAGTAATATACCGCATATATAGATTCCTCTCATCTCATTGGTTAAAAGCAGAGTCATTAAAATAACTGGGCCCCTTTTTTCTATCAAGATGGCATCATGATTAACTGTGCATGGCAATCGACTGTGCCCGGAAAATAATAGGACAGTCTCAACAACGTGTTCATAGATCGCTTGTGTGTGCGCGTCCCCTGTACGATAATCATTGTAAATAGCTTGTAGGCCTTGTCAGTTCGGGAAATCTTTTAACCAATCAGATGAGAAGAATCTATATATTCGGTATATAAAACAAATATTGACTGCTTGATATTTGGGGCACAGTTAAAATTATAGGCCTTCGGTGATGTTAAAACCACGACTATGCCCTAAGTTTCGCTTCAGGCATAATCATGGTTTTGACATCACCTTGGGCCTATAATTTTAACCGTGCCCCTCATAAGCAGTCAATATTTGTATATTGTGTCAGGTATGGGAAGCATATTGTGGGCACATTGCCCCGTATTCACAAATAATATAGTGCTGGTTTAATTTTTAGTTCAGGATTTTAAGTCCTATCAGGAAGAACCTTTTATATTTTGTTCCTTTTTAATAGAATATGAAAGAACAAGATAAAACAGGAAAGAAGTTCTTGGTTTTTAGTATCTTCATATACACCTGGCACAAAAAGTATCTTGGCATGTTTTTCGATCAGTATTGTGCCAAAATCAGACCATTTTGAAAGTTTTCGAAATATATATTTTATTGTCTAGGTCGTGCTCTTTCATTTAATACCTGGCTTGTAAAAAAAGCATGCAGAAATGGCTGAGATAGAACGCCCGAAAGACGCAAACCCCCAAAACTAAAAGTTGCAGTTTTTGGATTTTTCAATGGGCATCGCAGTGTACTGGGACACATGTACCACAATCAATATTGCAAGTAGGCTTTCTCGCTCATTCAGTCGGAAAACCTCTTTGTCATGTTTGTGTAAATCAATACACACATGACCATTGAAAAATCCATAAACTGCAACTTTTGGTTTGGGGGTTTGCGTCTTTCGGGCACTCTATCTCAGTCATTTTTGCACGCTTTTTTACAAGCCAGGTGTTAAATGAAAGAGCAAGACCTATTTCGAAAACTTTCAAAATGGTCTGACTTTGGCACAACACTGATCGAAAAACATGCCGAGATACTTTTTGTGCCAGGTGTACTTTTGTTTTACATATTTAGCAGTATAACCAGTACACGTGTAGAATGAAACCAGATTCAGGTTCTTCCTAGTACAACTTAGTCCTGTTTTAACTGTTAGTCCAGAACCAAGTTCTTTTGCAAATGACCCAATTTGCACCAGGTTATACCTTTCCTGCTATATTTTCCAAAAATGTCTGGATTTGATACAGTAAGAATCTGGTTGTATAGCTACTGAAAGTGTATGTATCAGCTGTCAATCTGTAGATTACTTGCAAATATTTATAATAAATCTTGATCATTTCAAAGCAAATATCTTTTGTAGAGCACTCACTTTGTAGTTGTATACTTGGTTGTTTGAGTTTCTTGGCAAGTACATCACTTAAAAGACTCCTTAACTCCTTGAAAATGACTGCTGTTCTAGCTGGTGCCTAGAATATTGGAGGAAAACAATACAAAATGCACTTATTTTTATAATCTTTATACTGTATCCATAAAATTCTTCTCTTCTGATTGGTTAAAACAGCATCAAAATATCTTCTAGACCGTTGGAGTCCAGAGGATGTATTGAGTCCATCCCACAAATTTCACCATAAAGGTACAACAAGATATTTCACATATCAGGTGTCTTTAAAAAATCAAAAGTACTGATTTTTACCCTGATGTAAAGCTTTCCATCAAAAATATCCCCATCTAAAAGGATTAAGCTGAGAAATGTTTCTTTGGTACAAAAATTGTGAAATTTCTAATTTCGTATAGGAGCAAATACAAAATCCAACCTATGTTTTACATTGAAATATAAGCAAATCAAAATCACTTTTTTCTCTCTTTTAAGACATTTCTGTAGCCACATACAAGGTAAGAAATCTATTGAGTGTCAAATCTATATGAAATTATTATTATGACACAATATTTGGGTGCCTCAAAATATCTTGTTGCACCTTTAATAAGGTCATGTGATCCCACAAAAAAGATTCCACTGCTGTCTGGACTAGCTCTCATTTATGTAAAGGTATTGAAAGAGCAACAGAGAAGCTAATATTTGCCCAAGGCCATCACTGTTGTACAGTTAGGTACAAATCAATGATTACAATTGTAACCCTTTGTTAGCTATTTGAAGTAATGGTCTTGGTGGGTACATATCACTGATTACAATTGTAACCCTTAGTTACCTATTTGAAATAATGGTCTAGGTGAGTACAAATCAAGGATTACAACAGAGGTCTTTCACCTCACTCATTCATAACCTATAACAAAATGTGTTTTAGTCGTAGTATTCGTCATTCAGATCAATTTAATACCCGACCTCAAAGCAATTGTGCTATTCAAAGTGTGACCCATACTTTTATGCATACATATCCAACATGCATGTCGTTCTTTAGATTTAGAAAGTCTCCAGAAATTTGGAATGGACTTTGCCATTCCCAGCAAGATGGCTGCTAATCCAAAAGGTGGAAGACCTCTATTGTAACCTATTGTAACCTATTTGAAATAATGGTCTAGGTGGGTACAAATCAATGATTACAATTGCAACCCTTAGTTACCTATTTGAAATAATGGTCTAGATGAGTACAAATCAAGGATTACAATTGTAAGCCTTTGTTACCTATTTGAAATAATGGTCTAGGTGGGTACAAATCAATGATTACAATTGCAACCCTTAGTTACCTATTTGAAATAATGGTCTACATGAGTACAAATCAAGGATTACAATTGTAATCATTTGTTACCTATTTGAAATAATGGTCTAGGTGGGTACAAATCAATGATTACAATTGTAAGCCTTTGTTACCTATTTGAAATAATGGTCTAGGTGGGTACAAATCAATGATTACAATTGTAACCCTTTGTTAGCTATTTAAATAATGGTCTAGGTGGATACAAATCAATGATTACAATTGTAACCCTTTGTTAGCTATTTAAATAATGGTCTAGGTGGGTACAAAATCAATTACAATTGTAACCCATTGTCACCTATTTGAAATAATGGTCTAGGTGGGTACAAATCAATGATTACAATTGTAACCCTTTGTTACCTATTTGAAATAATGGTCTAGGTGGATACAAATCAATGATTACAATTGTAACCCATTGTCACCTATTTGAAATAATGGTCTAGGTGGGTACAAATCAATGATTACAATTGTAAGCCTTTTTGACCTATTTGAAATAATGGTCTAGTTGAGAACAAATCAATGATTGCAATTGTAACCCTTTGTTACCTCTTTGAAATAATGGTCTAGGTGGGTACAAATCAATGATTACAATTGTAACCCTTTGTTACCTATTTGAAATAATGGTCTAGTTGAGTACAAATCAATGATTACAATTGTAACCCTTTGTTACCTATTTGAAATAATGGTCTAGGTGGGTACAAATCAATGATTACAATTGTAATCCTTTGTTACCTATTTGAAATAATGGTCTAGGCGGGTACAAATCAATGATTATAATTGTAACCCTTAGTTACATATTTGAAATAATGGTCTAGGCGGGTACAAATCAATGATTACAATTGTACCCCTTTGTTACCTATTTTAAATAATGGTAGCAGTCCAATGACCTTTGACACATGTCGAAAAGTCCAAACAGTAATGGAATCTAGTATAATGTCAAACAAAGATGTAACAGAGGTGTAAGAGGGGTAGTCTTATTTCCTGAAAATCCAAAATTTGAACCGACGGGAAGGCAAATTTTAGCGTAGCATCCGGTAAAGCTCCGGGGAACATATTTTCTTATTAAATTTTGGGGGTATAAGACCCCTTCTCTAAAATAAATTGGTACTTAAAACTTGGTTTATTTATGCAGTTTTATCTTTATCATTAACACTTGGATCTCAGAAATTGAAAACAAACTTTTTTTTTTTTACATTTCCGGAATTGTTTTTATTTATGGCCACAAATCCGGAAATTTCCGGAAAAGTTACATCTCTGCTTATAATTTTGTTCAAATTATTCATATTTACACAATTCATTATTAACAAGTTAACTCGTTGTTAAAACAAGCGTTTAACTTGCATTCAGATAAACATTGCTTTTGCCATTATATGTAGGTTCTTACCTCAAATTTGATCCAGTCATCTACTGATATGAGTTTTTCTCTGTGTTGAACAGCCAGACTGCCTCCAAACAGTAACAATGGATAGGAAGAGACTAGAGTACTGTCTCTTATGTAAACTCTGGATAACTTTACCTAAAATAATCAAAAGACAATAAGGGATTGATAACAATATCACAACATACTTCAATCTTGAATTTAAAATATTACAGCAAGAAATTTTCAAAATTAACAAAATACATACTACTTTTTTTTTGGGGGGGATGAAAATTAGCCAAGTCACGAAAAACACATTTGTCCCCAAAATAACATGTCGATTAGGTGTGTGGTAATTTTCTTTTCACCACAGTAAATATGAATATTCTACTCATTTTAAGTTGGATCTTTTTTAATAGTTGCCATTTTTGGTGAAAAAATGAAGAAAACCATGAAAACATTTTTATTTACCCCAAAATATCTCCAGTCGTGTCGCTGTTCAAAATTACCAGTCCAGTAAAAATCAAAGACATGGGTGTACTGAATGCATTATTAACATCATTAAAAGCTCTGGAATTTTGGTTTGAAAAGAAACTTTACTTAATGTGCTCTGTATAGTTATAAATTCAAATTCAAAAAGTTAAAAAAATATACCCATGACAAAAGTAGGGGAGGCAAATAAGTCTATAAAATAATTTTCTTTAACAAAACCACATAAAAGTAACTGACATCAGATATGCTATGTAGATTTCACAGTAATAAAATGAGTTAAAGCGTGATTCTGAGATTTTGAAATAGAGAATTTTTTGTGTAGTAATTAAAAATAGTCATCTAGAACTAAAGATAGTCACCTAAAATGCTTAATTCGAAAGTTACAGATGAATCAGATTTTTCGTTTTCATGCAGTACATATTTATGCACAGCATAACAGTGCCATAGGATACCGTGTGTAACAAAACTTCCAGATCCGGAATTTTATAACAAAGTTTAGATTTCTATATGATAGACTTTGTTTTTCGCTTAGTTATTTCACACAGTGATTAGTATATATATGGACAAGCATTATGCATATGCAAAAAACACGATTTGTTTGAAAAATGAGTGCGCCCTCATCGGGAAATCTCTGAGTCAGCCTTTAACAAATTACCTTTTCTAGAAACACCAGATATCCTACGGTAAGCAGTCGTCTGTTGACAGATGATGGATGTGCGGCTACTCCACCCTTCACAGTTTGTGCTGTACACACAGCTTGTGGGTCTTTACCCACCCCGGCAGGTTCAATATAACTTGTTAAGCCTACATTAGGATACAGCCCTGCAGTCAGTACTGCTTTCAGTAGCGAGATATTTTGCCGGGTTAAAGGAAAAAGGTCACTCTTTGCTACTGTTTTACTTATTTCAAGTACTTCTGGATGATGGCGTGGTGCTTGATTGGTTGAGAGCTTGTCATGTGACCTCTGAGCATGTTCAAATCCAATTGATTTCACTAGTCTCATTAAGTCTTTTTTCACATCCTGTGAAGTGAAAGACAATTTAATAATAACAGATAGCATTAAGTTCATCCAACTATCTGCCTCTTTTTCTGTCTGTCTATGCCAGTTTGTCTAGATATCTATTTACATTTAAAGAGACATGAGGAGATTTCCAGAAATAAGCGCCCCCAATTTTTCTCGAACCTAGGTTTTTTACATATTTGGAAGGCTTACCAATGTATTAGATCACACCTGAAGTGAATAAGCCGAATACGCCGTCTTTATGTAATAAGATGATGATTTAGTAGTTTCTGTCGTGCATGACAGAAAGTCAAAGCATGGTTTTCTATGGGGAACTATTACGATAGCAAGCAAGTTCAAAACAAGGTTTGCGGTTTTCTTTTGCACCTGTTTATCCAATAAACCTTCAAAACGTTCTCGGTAGATGGTCTACAACCGATCCAGTGAAATTTGAGAGAAATTCATATCCTAAAAAAATCTCCTCCTGTCACTTTAAACATCACAAATTTTGGCAACTCACAAAATGATGCGAGCTCATTGGTGTAAATAAAACATCACAATTTCATCAATTTACAACAAATTAACCTTATTGTCAAAGTTACAATTCTAAGAACACTTTGATGAGAAGGATTTCTGAGACTCATTTCATCTTCTTCAAATACATGGAACCCCCATTTTTATCATCTTGTTTACCTGTATATTAAGCAATGAAGTCCTACTAATAAAGTTCCTACTACAGTACGTCATCTCTGCTCGTCTTCCCTTCTGACTTGCTTCTCTCCATCTGAGAAGTTATAAAACAGTATACACAGGTTCAGAATTGAATCCACCTCAATACATGCTCTACTCAAAATGTTGAAAGGGGGGAGAAAGGGAGAGAGAGGGTGAAGAAAGGGAGAGAGAGAGGGGAGGGAGAAAGGGGGAGAGAGAGAGGAGAGGGAGAAAGGGAGAGGGAGGGAGGGGAGGGAGAGAGGAGTATGTGGTGTTCATTTAATGAAAGGGGGAGAGAGAGGAGGGATGGGGGACGGAGGGAGGGAGGAGTAGGTGGTGTTTATTTTATTAAAGGGGAGAGAGAGGAGGGAGGGAGTAGTATGACAATGTTTCATGCAAATGATTACACCAATTAGTAATTTCTGCACTAACTGGTATCATTACATGATATTTCTGTATGGTGCCAGTTAAACAATACACCCATTAGCCTGTGAATGCATGCTCTGAACAACACCTGGTAAACTATAACCAATGGTGGTAAAACAATCATTTCACATCACTGGAGAAATGTCAAGCTTTGGTCAAGAGAAGATCTGACTTCTCCAGGATAAACACTGTAGACTACCTGTTGCATACTGGTGGCTCTGAAAAGAGCCGTGCAGACTGCACACGTCAGTTTTCAAGAATAGCTCTGAC
Organism: Ophioderma brevispina; assembly: GCA_023653785.1. Taxonomy (NCBI): domain Eukaryota; kingdom Metazoa; phylum Echinodermata; class Ophiuroidea; order Amphilepidida; family Ophiodermatidae; genus Ophioderma; species Ophioderma brevispina. The sequence goes on from JAMKCH010020225.1 coordinate 46,436, forward strand.
CTCTAGGACAAAATAACTGGGAATGAACCACCAAGACCACCCCTTACCTACTGATGGCTTATTACTGGAGACTGCCTCTTGTCTACTGCAGATAAACATAGCAGACTGCCCTTGCCTACTAAAGGATTACTTAGAAGAGCTAAAAAATAGGGACGGCAGTCCCAAATAAGTCGTCCAATTATGTGGTAACCATGTGGCTCTGGAAAAGAGCCCTTACAAACACCACTAATTTCACAAGGCCTAATTTTAAATTAAAAGAGGCTTTGCCAAAATCTATTGCTTAAACAAATATTATATGGAAATTTTGTGCTTATCAATATGTTATTTGCAACCGAAATTCTGTCAGATTCACAATGCATTATGGGAGCTGGTCGACAACTCCACAACCACGACAAAGGTCTGAAAATAAACCTCTCTGGGGCCAAGGCTGGCATCACACCTTCTTGTGAATGCTTTGAATTAAAAGCTTTGTCAAGGAGGATTAAAATCAGGAGATGACACTTGTAGACGAACAGTGGTCCCTGGACCTTGGTTTTACAGAGGGCGCTACAACGGCTCGGTTGGATTTTAAGGGGGTGGGACACATCACTAAAACGTCAAGGTAAAACTCTGGGACGGGCTATGGGATAACAATACTTAGGCGATAATCTTGCAGACTATTTGGACTTAAAAATGTAAAATTAGTGTTATATGAAAGCTGTGAATTTCTACATTGTTTTAATATAGGATATACGGTGTAACGGTGAATTAAGTTTTTTTACAAAAACAAATCGTAGGAAAAGTCCACTATTTCCAGGGATTTCAATTGAAGGAACCGGAATGTGTAGACTGCAAGGGCTGTAGCAAAATATATAAGCTTGATTCATAAAAATAGATTAAATAAATCTAAAGAACATTAAGAGAGCTAAATTTTGATGCTAAACATATCACATTTGACCTTGAAATAACTGAAATAGGCACATTTGAACAACAAAATAATTAACATTGGGAAACATTCAGTATACCAACCCTTAAACGAGGATGGACCTTTGTTCATCTGAGGGCGCTATATATAGTCGAGTCTTGCAATGTGAAGTTCGTTACTGTCATGGTTACAAATGGCATACACGACTGTATATCAAAACTCTATACCACGAGGTTAATTTATACAGGAGGGACCATGAATTTTGGTGGTGTGTGAACTTTTGTATTTTTCCATAGCAAATATTGTTTAGCAAAGGAGCAAAAGACGACATGCGCTAAGTGTCAACTCCCCTGGCTTTGTCTCAAACATTTCAGTGATTTTCCAATAGTTGCCTGTCAAGTATTGAAAGTAAGACTGTTTATCCCCTGCCAAGTAACATTAAAGTATACAGCTTTCCTACCTACCCAGCATATGCCTTGTAGATGGTGATATGGTCCGAGTCACCTATGGCGAGTGCCCGTTTTGCAGCATCTGCCTGGTCTCTCTTATCCAAAGGCACAACAAATGGTGACTTATCTGTCATAGCTGCAGCCATGACAGCCTGAAAGGAAACAACAAAAGTCACCTCATTATACTTTCAGCATAGGCCAAATAACAAAAAAAGTTTCTCTCACAACATTTGGCAATAAAGCTATGTGCCATGCTTTTTCCTTTAAATGAGCAAATATTTATGCAGAAATTCTCTTTAGCGTGTTCTTGGCCAACTTTCTTTTTATGGAGGCATCTCTTTATCTCTTTGCAGTGATTTTTTTTTTCATTTTTTCCTAATGACTTAAAAATGTAACAAAAGCCAGAATTTGCTCTACTCCCCTATCATTAGCAACAAAATGAAGATAGAGGAAAAGAGGGAAAAGAAAAGAAAAGAAAAGAAAATGGCCAAAAAGCATGCACTTAATTGTGCCATTTGTGCTGCATCTTCCAAAAATTTCCAACCTCTGAGGGGCCACATCCCCTGCATCCCTCACTATAATTTTCTTTCCCCTCCTTGTCCCCTCCCAAGTCGGTGTGGAAAATAACATGCAGCAAGATTGACCAAGTGTATCATGCTTATTGCAACAATGAATTGAAGGGGCAGGGACCAAATCTGCAGTGTTCCAACAATTATGAAAAAGATTGTAGGAATATTGCATTTCAGCCATACCCCTGCTGCTAAAGAGATAAAGACTGTTCTCCACCTGGTGCTTCTTGCTATTCAAACCAGTACACATAGATTAGCCAAGGTGTAAGCATGGTTATTCCATACACTAATTAATTACAGTCCAGGAATGTTTACTTGGCAAAAATACACTGATTGAAAGTACTTTCTTTCTGTCCATGACAGTAACTGTAATTAAGTTAAATTGACTTAGGATAACATTACTTACAATTGGTTCAAGACATCCAAACATAGCAGCAAACAACAGCATCTTTCCTATTCTGACATTAACTGGTAATGCAGCCAAATGGTGGCCCAGAGGGGTCAGGACGGGAGTCTCTATATCAGGGTCACAAGCGCCAACTTCACGTAGAACGGACATTGCACTGCGGACGGTAGACTGTTGTGGAGCATCCAGAGCTTGTTGTAGAAAATCCTCTGGTGATCCCAGTTCACATTTCTGGTATTAGGAAAGTTGCAAAAGCAGACTTAAAGTTTTCAAAACAAATTAAGGGTGGATGGCCCGATACAAGTATATAAAGTTTTTCATCTTGATAGAATGGCCTTCATCCCAAAACCCCATCTGTAAAGTTTTGCACCGATATTTCAACCCATTTTGATGTAAGAGCTTAAAACAAGATTTTGTAAGCCCCATAGAATACTATGTAAAATTAATTTTGACCACTTCCAGCAAAATCTGGGGTTCTGGAGATGAGGCTATCAGCAATTGGGACATGGCCCTTTAAAAAAATATAAGGTAGTCAGTCTCCCTGTTTACAGCATTTCAAAAAATAATCAACAAAATTACTTGAAAACCTTAAAATTTGTTGAGTCTGAACTGACCGTGGTTGAAAATAAATTTTCTACCCGTAAGCATATTACAAGTTCCTTAACAAAACTGTACTGAATTTACATGTGATATTTTAATGTTACACTGAAGTATGAGGTTACGCTGAAGTATGCTAGTAATCTACTACATTACAAATAACATTTTTTATGCCATGTTGATAAAATCAGTTGTTTTTACCATAATATGTAGACACAGTTCTTCTAAAGGCACTCTGAGCATTTCTGGTTGTGAGAAAGATCGGAATGTATCATATCTGAAACAAAATATTAACGAAACAGATCAATGAAAGGTGTAAGGTATAGTAGATTCAACCCATCGTATCACCGGAGGTAAAGTTTTGGACAGCATCGATTAGTTGGGAGAGGAGGCAGAATATGTGGCCCGATTCATCTGTTTCATGAACGAACTAAGATAATCTAGCCTTTCATGTTTACATAGAGGAGAGTACAAAGACTTTTGCATTCCTTCAAATCCAACTATGGGTGCTCAAATGTCAGTAACATTCAACTCACCTGTTACATTGAATAAGATTAGTCAGAATGTCTTGAGAGTGAATGTAGAGCTCTAAATGTGTTTACGTTGACTTGAATGATTTCATTTAGCACAGAATTGATTTTTCTCTGCTATTGGACTACATGTTTCAATAGATTTAGCGTGGAATTTTAATTTCCATCCACTGCACATCCCCTTATTCAATACCAATACATTCAGAAAAGTACTAGAAGTGACACGATGGGTTGAATATACTATAATAACTGAGCAATTTAAGACATTTTAGACCAATGGTTACAGGCGGTGGCGGCCAAGCCTCATTCATTATAGCAACTCACCAAAATGTCAAAAGAAATTATTCAAAAACACATTATGTTTTATAAATCATCTAACTGAAGCCTGATTTCCTTTCCAATGTTGACTGAAACATATGCATTTCCCTTCTGAGAGAGTGGAATGCCCCAAAATACCTATTTTAGCACCCCTAAAAGAGAAAATGGTCTCAACCAGTGACCCCAGGTCACACCCTGTCAGCCATTACTCTTCCCCAATTCCGTTTTGGCTCAGAGCCCACACGGACGCATGCACATATCATGTTGTGGGGCGGGCCTGGAAGCGGGAAGTCAACATTGGAAAGGAAATCAGGCTTCAGTTAGATGATTTATAAAACATAATGTGTTTTTGAATAAATCATTACACTGAACTGATTTCCTTTACACCAATGTTGACTGAAACATATGCATTAACCCCCGTTGAATGAATATTTTCAATCAACACCAGACTGACTCACTCAGTCGGAGGTGGAACATGATATTTCGGAGAGCAGCCATAGGATGCAGTCAAAGGTAGACCAAAACGCCAGTCGAAAAACACATGGAATCTAGATTCCTAAAAGTCAGAAAGCCAACAACTCACCTAGACAGTGGAGTACACCAGGGGTGAGTAATAGGACCTTAGACTTAATAATGTGTTTAAATGACCTGGCCAAAGTTTTTTGGTGGAGAGCCAGAGCCGAGAATCCCGCAGAGAAAACTCAAGCCTAGGAATAGGCGAGAGGAAGAGCTCTGAAAGAGACTGGAGTGCGACGTAGGCCCTGGACAAAGGGCCCTTAGCACCCCGCGGCAAAGGCGGAGAACAAGGCCTAACAGCCTTGCGAACAACTGAGGATCCGGGAAGGAACCAGAGAAGCGCAAGGCGGACCCGCGTAAAGACGCGGGGCAAAGAAGCCTAACCCCAAAAAACGGAGGAGCGGGCCCCCTAGAGAGGGGGTCCGAACAGAACACCACAGAAGAACCCCACGGAGAGAGGCCCGGGGGAGATAAAGGTTGAGAGACTGAATGAAGGCTAAAGGCCCCAGCCCCGTGGAGGGCTGAGAGAAAAGTCCGATCCTGACCCGGAGGAAGAAGCTACAAGGAGAAGGAAATCTCCGAGCTAATCCAGCCGGGAAAGGGACCCGAAAGAGTAATAAAGGCGAGGGCTAGAGCGACGCCGCACCCAAAGGACGATTGGGGGCTTCGCCAAGAAACTCGCCGATAGAACTCAGACCCCAAGAGGGAACTAGCTTTCGGGTCAGAAACGGACGCCTTGCAGAAATCAATGGAACGAACCAATGTCACCGAAGGATGTCGACCAAAAAATCCAGACAACGGACGATCGGAGACAGCCAACAGAGCCCCAAAATAAGCGAAAAGTCCCACCTCAGACTGTCACAGCCAGGAGATGGAGGGACGATTCAGGCCTCGACTCGGAGGTAGACAGAACCACCGAGGAAAGAACGAGGCAGACCTCCGCAATACCGGGAGC
>JAMKCH010020226.1:0-22718 GCA_023653785.1 Ophioderma brevispina
GAATATGGAGAAGTCTCCAGATAAAGTGCTACTTTTGTCTCTGGAATTCGACAGAGATAATTACATAGGCCACTGAATCAACTCGCAAGGTTGTACTTGTATGAAAAGAAAGAAGTAGAGGCTATTGATTGCTAAACAGATCAATACAGATCAAAAAGATGCATCAATTGGTCTGCATTTCGATCTTTCGTCAAGATATACCGTTTACGTTTAATAAGCAGCTGAGGGAAAAGGAGCGACTGGAAGGATCCCGATAAAAATTTACTCGAGTGGATATGGATGATCTTCTCTTTTGTCATCAAATATAACCCATAGTTCAGATATATAAATATTGCGGAGTTCACCACAGTAGCATGGGGATCCAATCGGACACAGCGTGATCAACTCATGAAGCCCTCTATTGGTGCAAAAAGCTGTGGAATGCCAAGTGGGGCACTGCGTTCAGATCTTCATCAGCGAAGAGAATTGATCCTGACGAGACTTAGGAGATGAGGAAAGCCAGGATGCCAGCAGTTAAGTGTTTATGCAGGCTATGGATTGTGAAAATGCAGAAACCAAATACTACAGGAATTTCTGTTCATGTAAAAAGTATGCTCAGAGGTATGCCGATTCAACTGACAAGCCAGACCGACTGCAAGACTAGTTACTGGTGGGCACAAGGAATGCGAAAAATATGCAGACCACTAATATAAACCTGGTTATTTCGTCAGAGTCATCCCAGATGAAATGCTTAGTGTGTCAAGGGCTGTAATCAGGCAAGCAGAAACTAGTGGAGATGGCACAAGTATGTGTTGAGACCTATCAAGATGTGACAGTGTCTGTAATCCCAAGCAGCTGAAGAGTGTTATCTGAAGAAATAACATCATTCTTTAAAAATTGAGGAAAGTAAAGAAAACAGTGACACAATCACCTGAAGTTACACAACCATCTAAACTCTCGGCTAAGCTACAGAAGAGGATAACCATTACCAAAGACGTTAAAGATGATTGCACCAGGCAAAAAAGCGGAATCCCTTTTGATGTGTTTCCTTCTACTGAAGTGACAATATTGGTTTTTTAGAACAACTAAAAACATGTCAGATCTGAAGTTAGATATCAACTCATCAAAAGAGCATCTCAGTACCAAGCAGGTTAAAAATGATCCAATACATGAACATCAGAGTAGATCCAAGCAGTGCGAATATGGGAAGGCTACTTCCATCATACCAGATAATGGAGCTTTTTTCAGATCTGGACATCCTCACTCATCAGAAAATAAAAGTTCTGATGAACAGAGTTTAACATCTACAACACTTCTTGAAGGATCTGCTGCGTGTAGACCAGGGAAATTAATTGGTCCAAGAAATAAAATTCATCAGACAATAACAAAAGCCGGATCCAATCTGTATTTCTTTCCATGGTCAGTAGATCAACCACCCACTGGTATCCAGGTGAGAGAACTTGTATTAGAAATCATAGTTGATGAGGAGTAGTGTTACCATCCAATGCTCTCAGAAGTGTCGGGAAGATCAAACCAAGATTTGTATTGACTACGTGCCGACGAAAGCTATCCTTACAAGACCTTAGCAGATGCCTTCCACCATGTACTTGAAGAACAGAACCTTAGGGTGATGAATAGAGAGCCTCAGAACAGGCAGATCACACGATGCACCTATGATTCTATGCAATCCTATGATTCAAAATGCGAGGCAAATACCAATTGGTGTTACTATATTTAAGCCCACAACTGGAAGAAGGAGATTCCTCCACTGAAAGGCTGTTATACCTGAACGAGACTTCAAAGTCGGAAAGATAAAGAAATTCTAATAATATGTCTGATGCAGTTGAGTTGAGCAAAGTGCCAAGATCCTCATTATTGTATCAGTGGATTTTCACAAAATGCAGTTGGTGGAAGTCGGCAGCATCCTGGCCTCGCATCCCTCTTTTTCAGGGCAGCACAGAGTGATACCAATCAAAGTTGACAAAGATGGCAGCTTCCATTATCACTTCAAACCATCCAAGGAATTGAGCAACAAAAGCAATTGATTGGGTGTTTTGTGGCTGAGAAAGGCAGCTTGCCCCACACCACAACTGCATGAAAATTTCTGAAACGGAGTCACAGCCTGTCTAACTGAACACATTTTGAAGTGGGATTAGTAAAATGAAACTGTTATTGCATGTGGATGTGTATATGCTATGATGTACGTGTGTTAATCCAAAATCAATACTGGATCACTGTATTTACATATGTTGATGGATAGGGATTTGGGGACTCAATGAGCGTAGGTTGTAACCTCAACTAATGTATATCAAAGTCATTTTAGGGGTAATTTTCCCAAATGTTAAATCTGTTTATATTGGTCAACATATTTTGATGGCCTTAACAATGAACCTGGGCTCCAAACATAGGATTTGCCCCCCCCCCCAACGTTCAGCGGCAACTCCAAAGTAAATACAATATGTGTTATACAGTGAGTAGGCGTCTGGGGTAGCTGTACTTGGCATTACAGCTGTCACAGAATAGCAGTTTGTTATTTATTTTATTTGCAAAAGTGAAACAGCTGGAAGGTTACACGAAACATCCCAGAGTGCATGGTTCTGTTACGTTACAGCCCAGTATCTAAATTGTAAGTGTGGTAAGTAGCACTGTTGTTTTGTACATGTACATGTAAACCCAATGTTGTCAGTTCCTTATATTACTTGTATCATGAAAAAACTACTCCGAGGAAGGAAAAGTACTTTGAAAATGAAAATAACAGATATTGACAAGGCAATTTTTAATAAGTGACAATTAAAGTCCTGTTGTAATTCTGTAGATTGTTGTTTTAGGGAAAAGGTTTTGGTTTCCTTGTTTCTGGCATAGGTTACCATTTATTTTGCTGTTGACAACATCCGTAATTAAACATGTAGGTCTTTGTTTCAGTAGACTGAATATTGCATTGTGTAGTTAAGGAATTATTCTCTCTTGTTGGTCTACAAGAGACATTACATGTTTTTAAAGGCATTATTTTTATATTGAAGCAGAGGTTTACAATAATGTATTTTTCTGCCAAAGAAATTCACGTTTTTGTGTTATTATGATTATTTGGTTCTGACAGCCTTAGTTGGGACTTACCACCTCTTCCAAATCCCAAGGGCAATCGTGATTATATACAGAATGTAACTGTATATTAAAATTGGTTTGGGGTAACTCTGCAAATTGTAACCATTATTTAATGATTAATCAAATCAAAATTTTGGTTTTTAATCTGTGGAGAAGTATAGGTTGTATTTCCCCTTCTTATACTGTACTGTAATTGTATTATAAAGACACACTACTGTAGGACCAAAAATCATCCTTTATATAAAAGTCATATAAAATCTATCTTTCATATAAAATCTATCTTTCCTATTAAAGGAGATGCAATTGTCATGAAAGCTTTCACTCCCTGTAGTCTATTTAGAAAGTTTGATACATATTACAATGGCTTTTTGAAGATGGAAAAAGAGTGAGCAAAATCGTGATGATAGATACCATGAAAATAATCTGCTACATGTTATACCTTCTCTGGATATAAATATTAGTTCATTGATGTTTTGCTTTTTACATAGATTTAAGTCACAAATTGTGGTAATTTGCACCTGTAATTGTGGTCATATCTCTGACTTGGGTAGGCCATGCGAAATAGACCTGATAATTTACGATGTACAATAGATTCTGTTCAATAGTCCCAGATAGCTAGAACAAGGTATATGCATAACTGGAAACATCGATAAAATGCATAGTACATTTAAACTTTACTAATTAAGGGAATAATTGTGGAAATAAGTGCACGAACTCACAAAGGAAACTGCTCGAGATGTCTGTTACTATACAACAAATTATTAGGAATTAAGTATTTTCACCTTGTACAGTTTTAGTTTTTTCAGATCCTTTGTTTTTTGTTTTTCAAGTGTAGGTGTTCAATGTACACAATATTGGTGATATGATCAAGCTATTTGAATGAATTGTTTGTCGCTAATATTGATTTTGAGATATAGCCAATTAAGCGTTTCAATTTCCTTTGTTTTCTGAGCAATGCTAAAATACTGTATCTTAGGAATCTGATGGAGTTGTTTAGCAAGCAAAATCCAAAAATGGCACATGAAGTGCAAACTGAAACTGAAATTGACTTGCCTGACAATTGAAACATTTTGGCTTGATCGCATCACATTTTTACCTGGCAATTTTTTATTGAAATGTGAAAATGAACGTTACATTGTCGATATGAATTACTAAATGAAAGAAATTACTATATACTAGTAATTTTCAAAACATCATTGAGATTTTAAGCTAAGACTTAGGCAACAAAGAATTATGTAGCAAGTGAAGTTTTCTAGTTTAACTTGTTAAAATCCTATGTGAAACATCTAAACTGAAAACTCAAAATGTATGTATGTTGTAAGTGCATTGTATGTAACTATCAAGAGTTGTTTATTTTGATGTATTATTCAGGCATGTTTTGATCAGCACCTTCCTTATAGTTTTGCCACAGCTACTGTGTTAGTCAACTCTTGTTGGGTATGTGGAGTTAAACAGAAGGGGCTACATTACAACTGTTTTGGTGTGTTTGTAATATTACAAGCAATAATGGCATATTATTGAAGAGGGCCCCTAAATTTAAAATTTGATATTTTGGCAAGTTACGTTGGAATTGTGTAGGAAACTATATAATCTGTGACCGAATGCTCAAAAATTGGTATTTATCATAAAATAAGTGATTTTGTAATTAGAATGGGATCCAGATTGTCACTTAACGACGAGCTGGAATGAAACAGCAAGAATACCAAGGAAGAGACATGGGAAGATGACCTCATTGTGGGCACCCCCTTCCACAGGCATATTTGGAAGCGCAAGATAGGAATAGATGGTCAAAATTTGTTCGGGGAGCAACGTCCTATGGTACATGGTGGCATAGATAGATATATGCTGATGATGAAAAAGCCACCATCTATGTCATATTGGAAGGCCATTCCAGCGCCGTTTAATTATTATCGAGATCTCCGATATTAATTATTGTTAATTACAACTTCATTGTTTGCGACACATATACATTTTCGACATTAACCCTTCACAGGTATAGTTTAATAGACCGTTACCATACAACCGTGTAAAATCTCTAAATTTTTTGCAAAATTGGGGGGTGCTCCTGTCCAAAAAAATGTGCTATTATTGCTTTAAGTAAATATATGGCAATCAACAGGTTCTCTGGTATAACACCAAGTTTTGTTAACTGTTTTTATTCAAGGCTTATAAAATTGGAATTATGGTAAAGAAAATGCATAATATAAAGTCGTACTTATTGTTTTTAGTATATTTAATTTAAAATTTAGAATCTTAATAGTTATTTCTTATACGCGTGATGTTTATGGCATATACAGGTTTTTTAATAACAGAAAGTTTGTATGTTGTAAAGAACTGGTTGAAGTATGTGTTTATTTTACTGGTAAAGTCCATTCATATTTCCACTGCACAGGGCCCTGCAATGCATTGCAGTGTTGCATTACTGTAAGCAAATCTCGCCCATACTGGCAATGTTGTACCGCAAAAAGTTAAATTCGTTTAACTTGCATTGCAGTGGGTTGCAGATGGCATCAAGTTACAACAAGAGTGATCAATATATCGGCAGTGCAACTGCACTGCATTGCAGTGGAAGTATGGATGGGCCTTCATTCAAATTGGCTGCTTATACATGTTAATAATTAAATTTTCTGTCTAAAGTACTCTGGTATATGTTCTCATGCGCGTGATATTATGTAAATAGAACGACATGCAACAGATTCTTGGTATATAGCAGCAAGTTTGGGGGCTATAAAGGGGATTATTTTAATAGACACACTGAAGTATGTTAGTAACTGGTAATGCTAAGTACTTCTATGCATAGAATATATAACTTTCTGTCCAAAGGTGTGTGTATTGAAGTAAGCTTTGTGGGTTCATTTCAACCGGGTTGATATAACTTATAAAAAAATATTTTATCATCACCTTTCCAACTATTTTCCCAAAAAAGTTGCTTTGATAGAGTTTTGCTGAATCAGAAAACAATCTTTAAAAATTTATAAAAGCATTTGCAACTTGTGTCATTTTTTTCAGTAATTGTTTTCTCTTGCAGCATTTTGAATATTTTCTCTTTTTGCATTAGGTGGTAAGTCTACCACATAATCCCATGTTGTATATTTGGGGATAACACTATGCGCCTTTGATTGCAAGCCACAACTAGCCAGGATTTAACAGAAGAACGATTAAATCCTTGGCATGGCGTAACCAGTGGGGTGGGGAGGGGGATTGGCCCACGGTCCAACTACGATGGGGAAGCAAAGCAAAAATGGACGAGAAGAAGGGGCAGATAATAATGGGCATGATATAGGGAGAACTCTACTTCACGGTGAAATCGCAGGGTTCATATTAAAGGTATAGATAAGAAACGGGTAGGTATAGAAAAAAGGGACGTAATGGCAGAAGAGGAATCATGATTCTGTGCTTGGCGCCTATGCTGACGCAAGTATTATGTCCCCCCCTTCCGAATTTCGAACCGACTGTAAAAAAATTTGGGTCAATACCTGCGAGCGCAGCAAGCCAGATAATTTGGCTCCCCCTCTATTGAGAAGGTACAGCATCGGGAAAATGTCTTGAGTCTTGCTCCCCCCCGAAAAAAGTTAATGTACGGGTACTTTTCTTAACATTGGACATAATTTAGATGTATTAAATTTTCCATCCTTCGATTTCGGTTGGGTACCCCTTCTCGTTTCCAGGGTTTCTGAAAGGGACCCCTAACCGGACCCAATTTTTCAGTTGAAAATATACCCGCTAATGGACCAATTTGCAGTGAAATTATACCCCTTGTGGACCTGTTTCTCAATCATTAAATGTATATATACCTTTAAATAACCAATATACAATAAAAATGACACATTGTGGCGACTGCAATTAAAATGGACATGCCGGGTTATTTTTGCTGATATGTTTAAGTTTAATTTTCCCGGGTGTGTATGCATTCAACCATTCACAACACACAATGGAATATTGATCCCCCAAGTGTGGCCTAGAACTTGATTGTGATTTGATACCCCCTAATGGTAATCCTGCACTTGCATCTAGACCTCTTTTTTTGGGGGGAAACAAGCGTGGGTAACCGCACCCAAAATCCAAGGACCGCCCCCCCCCTTGCCTCACCCAAACTTTGAATTCTGCTTTATTTTTACAAATGTACAGTACAAACAAATGCCTGAATCTGTAATTCCATTTATAACTCACTGAAAAAGATCTTTTAACCTGTCTAATAATGTATAAAAAAATGTATAATAATATAAAAATAATGTATGAAAAAAATTCCCAAGAAGCCGTTAACCCAAATAATTTTAAGGGTAAATATATAAAATTATGGTGTGTGAATTTTGGTACAATATCAAAAGTTGCAATTATGTCATGTAATACATCAAATCCATATGAGGCATGCACTCAACTCTTCTTTCTGCTTGTGAAGCCAAATTTGACCTAAACAATAAAAAGTTGCAGGCACTCTTAGTTATGTCATCTGCTTGCAATATCGTATTACTTTACTGTTCAAGTAATGTGTGTGTTCTGTGTTGTTTCACTTTGTTGTGTGTGGTAAATATGTTAATCAATCAAGTTAATGTGTGTGTGTGTGTGTGTGTGTGTGTGGTTTACTATGTTTATAACCATGCACAGGACTCATACTCCTGTTGAATTACTCTTCAGTGCATTGACTCGATTTAACAACTAACTCTGTATTCAGGCAGAACACTGGCCCCAGATTCGTGGGGGTGTACACATTTGACCTCTAATAACTCATGTGACTTTGACCCCATTCACAACTGTGATGGCATACAACACATGTAGGCACACAAGTTGGTTTGTTTTTAATAAGCATATCGAGGTTGACAATCAGAAGGAACCTAATCACACAAAAGAATATTAAAAGAATTTAATAATTCTTGCTGTTCAATATAGCCATTACGAAAGTTTTTATAACGTTTGCTTACAGTACCATTACGAGTTATGAGATGTTTACAATTTGAGTAATGAATGTAGTAAGAAAATATTAAACATCAAACATTTCTCAAAAGCAGTATTCAGGGAATTAAAGAAATTCTGTAATATTTTCTTTTAGTGTTGATTTACATCCTTCTGATTCCAACCCTCAATATTATATTGCAGTTTCCTGCCTCTCAAAATTAGCAATTTAAAACCCCCTGAGGTGTACCACCTTTCTTACAGTACTCTGATTGGCTCTATATTAAAGTAATAGTATTCAAAATGTGGCATTATTGCTTGTAATAATTTTACTACACAAAAAATTATATTTTGAAATCTCTGAGTCAAGAGAGGTTTCCTTAAAACAATGTTCCTGATTGGGGCTATGTCACTACCAAATAACCAATGTGTACCCAATCAAAATTGGCCGGTGACCTCAGGGGTTAAGTTTGGTTATTTGAGGTTGATTTTTTTACTCTCCCCCTCGGCCTCTGTAGATCAATTAGATGGTAATAATGGATATTTGTAAATTTAATAAGGTGCATATAAGTGTTGAAGTTGACTTTCTATTTATTGGACAATTAACTCAACCCTTGCTCTGTATTAGCAACTTTAAGCCATCTCTGATTAGCATATTTGCATCATACACCCATGAATTACAATCTATATTAGCGATCATGCCCAGGGGAGTTTGAATGTTGTCTTTGACATATTAAATTAGTTCATATTTACACTCTCTTTTAAAGGTTAGTGACTTGTGATTCGACAACCTCACTCCTATTTTACTCCCATAAAAGTGATAATTTGGTATCAGAAGAAAGTCCATATTTTTCTCACTTCCCCAGTGAAATATGCCCCATAAAATGTTTCTTTTGATGTGAATCCATCTTCAATGTGGTTGAATTGATTACATTACACACAGTCCTGTGGGCCCCAATTTGTACACACTTTGCTTCTATTATACTATTCAAATATCTAAACCGATCAAAGGTGCATTTTGTGATCCAACCGTCTTTCAATTTTGTTTAACAATCACTAGATACCCTCAAGAAAAAGTTATGTCCCAAAATTTTCGGTGATCTCACATGCCAGGGCGGATTTAGAGGGTGGCTCCTCCCGGCGCTGCGCCCCCTCTATTTTTTGCAAAGCACAGGGTGCTGGCGCTGCATAGAGCGCCGGGCGCATTGTAGATCTATAAAATGCATTTTTCCGCATAATGCGCCCTGTAATCTCCAAGAAATGACGGTACAGGGAGTCGGCCCGCCGTGTAGCTCTAGCTTTGTGGGCACCCAGTGGTCTCAGTATAGAGCACCGGTCGCATTGTAGATCTATAACAAATGCATTTTTACGAATAGGCGCGCCTGTAGATCTCCTAAGAATGACGGTAACAACAAAAGGGCATCGGGCGCGGTGTAGATCTAGCTTCATGTGGGCGCCCAGTGGTTGCAGTATGCCCCCCCCCCCCCCCGCGTCTTCAGAATTTCGAACGCGAACGGGGAAAACCTGGTCAACCGTCGAGCGCAGCGAGCCTGAAAATTGGGCGCCCCTCTATTGGGAAATCCTGGATCCCCCTGAATGCATTTTTATAAATTTTATGGGGGGATGATGTTGTATCAAGCTGCCCCATAATATGACACTGTGTTGTAATTTCTGTCCATTTGCAGACATTAAATACATATAGTTAAAATTTTCTGCTACAGTTATCGAATCTGCACATAAAATTTAAAACAGGAAAATTAACCACAAAAGTCCACACATGAGTTTTGATATATAAAAATCACAATATTTTTTGGGTAAGTCCGTGCATGTGTGGATCACGAAATGTTCCTTTTACCCATCAAAATATGTAATCAAGATGTTCAATATGCATGCATGACGCAAAGGCCTATGAGTTATAGGCCTCTAAACAGAAAACAGCTAACAGCAGATTTTACACATCAGACAGTGGAACTGTAGAGATCCATCATCTTGTCAAAATCCAGGCAGAGGCACAACCTGTATAGTTTCCCACAGGCACAATTCAGATTTTCTTCTCCAACTATGGTTATGGACACGAATTACCTTTAAAAAAAATATTTTTATTTTTTTTCAGGTATTTAATGTTTTTTCTTGCTCTTTTGCATTTGTGAGATAAACATTTTTGAAAAAGGGTTTTATAAAATTTTATTAATTACTTTCTATTTAAAAAGTGCATTTCGTGATTCCAGTACCATCTGGTTTTTATTTTATTATTCACTATATACCCCTTCATAAAAGATTATTCACAAATTTGAGCTCGACAGCCCGATCTTTGCGATTTTGGTTTAGGAGCAATAAATTGTTTGTTTCCCACGGTCCCCATAGGCCACTGTGCTGTAATTTCTGTCCATTTACGGACAGTAAAATACAAAATTGCAGAATTTCTTCAGTATACGGACTGAATTTGGCAAGTAAGATTAGGTCACAGTGCATGGATTACTAATGTCAACAGTTAAGATGATATAAAAAATCTCAAGTTATTTGTTTGAGTTAAATCGGGGGACGAGGTGTGGATCACGAAATGCCCTTAATGAGTGTTCTTGCATGCAGAAGTCAGTAGAGGAGCATCCCATTTGTAACATGCTGGAGGTAAAGGTTTAATACTAGACACACCACTGAGGTAACAAACAAGGTATTTAATACAATAAGGTTTTTATGTCGGCTGATTCTATATTCCAGAGATAATAAAAACACTACACTACAATGCCAGAATTGTTCAATTCACTTATGAATGAAGTTGTATGCATTTTGAAAGAAGAAAAATAACAAGAGTTCTCAATACATTCACAAATGTACCATATCATCTTTAGAGGCCAAAAAAAGTTTCCGAGAGGATACCAACATTAAATGTTATAGCAGTAATATCAAACCATTTCACTTTATTCAAATGAAATATAATTGTCTAAGTTGTTATTGGGCAAAAAATAAAAAAAAAAACACGTTTGTTCTTTAAGGGGTGTCATTCCGCAGTGTATTCAACCAAAGATGTTTTAATATAATTTGGTACGTCAATTCATTCTGTGTTTGTAATCTCTATTTGTGTTTATAGTTAGAACTATTTCAACAATCAGTACTTGTATTATGGACTTATTGTTACTGCATGGTTTTAGCTTTTCAACAGTCATTGCTATTCCTTCAAGAAACATTTGTGACTCAGCACAAGCAAATGGGGCTAATTGTGGCAACTATAAAAGTGAAGAATTGCTTCTTATCCTTTGCAACAATAAGGGAGAGTCATTATTTACAACAAATGGAATGGAGGACTTGAGGGAGAAATTCAAGAACATAATTTACCAATGATAGAGGGGAATGTGATTCTTAAATGGAGAATCTCATAATGTAAAGCGCTTAAAGCAATAACAGCACATTTTTTTTAAGGCTCCCCCAATTTCCAAAAAATGAGATATTGCACAGTTGCATTGGTAATTGGCTAGTAAAACTATATCTGCGAATGGTAAAGCTCGAAACTTCTATGATCGCAAAAGAATGAATTTGTAATTAAGTATAATATTGTATCCTGTAATAGTCCAGAGCTGCTCGGAAACATCGTTACATGTCTACATCCTCCATTAGTTGTTCTGTTGTTCAGGCCAGTTGGGGTTAGAGGTCATTTTGCTGAGGTGGCACTATTAACAAGAATGGTCAGAAATTTGGCGTTTCCAGCTACACTGTTAAATTGCATCAGGGATCCCGATTCTCATTACAAAATTGCTTTGTTATGACAAATACACATTTGTGAGCAGAGTATTCGCAGGTATTATAGTTTGCTCTACAAATTACCCAACACAACTGTGCAAAAATCTCAAATTTTGAAATTGGGGCACCGCTTAAAAAAAATGTTGCTGTTATTGCTTTAATGCAAAATGTTTGCCAAATTTTCACAGCATGCTAAATAATGACCAACTCCTAAGCACCAATTTGCTTAGGTAATCAATTCTCTCTTGAGTAGATAAAATACCAGGTTGAACTACCTCATCAGCACTGTAGTCTTGCAGGCTAACACATCCAGTATAAAAGAATCATGTTTTTGAAAATACTGCCCTTCTGCTGTACTGTTAATAGCTTTAACAAGCCCCCCCCCCCCAAAATCGGACCTACCAAGAATTATTACCCTTTTTATTCTGATGTATGATTTCAGAAGATCATTAAGCTCACCTTGAAGTGCTGGTAGTAGGGTTCATAAACAGATTGTGTTCTAGATTTGAAACTCGATCACAAGTGCCTTAAAGTTGCTGCGGAAAGATACGATTCATAACATATAAATAGTTTATGAGTAACTGTACAGTATTAACTGATACATTGTAAAAATCAATTGACCATTCGTAAAGTTAGACGCGCTCACTGTAATCTTGTATCAAAACTGCAGTTGCAACTACCTTATTTTCACCGAAGAGTCCCGGTCATGAGTACATTATTGAGCTTTCAAAAAGTTATGTTTGTACTGCTGTAGTATGTTTTGTAGTTTCCTCATTGTTATGCTATT
Organism: Ophioderma brevispina; assembly: GCA_023653785.1. Classification (NCBI taxonomy): domain Eukaryota; kingdom Metazoa; phylum Echinodermata; class Ophiuroidea; order Amphilepidida; family Ophiodermatidae; genus Ophioderma; species Ophioderma brevispina. Next base: position 12,494 of record JAMKCH010020226.1, read on the forward strand.
ATCTGTATTTTGCCAGTGGCTAACCATCTTTTTTCAGGGGGGCAGGGGGGGGGGGGCACTACATTTTCCAGGGGGGGCCAAGCATATATTAAAATTGTTAGTATAGTATAGGCCTATGTAAATCACTAATTTTGTAGGGGGACAAGAGGATTCCCACAGGGGGGCAAGCTGCCACAGGGGGGGCAGCTGCCCCCCCCTGTTCCCCCCATCTGGTTACGCCACTGGTATTTTCTTTACATGTTTAGATTGTATGGATGTTTACATACAAGTTCATTCTGTAAATGCAGGGCCTTCTTGGAAATGGCGCTCAAGCCTCTCACTGAAGGTGCATGCCTAAAAGAAGCGTAGTAAAGGTCCAATGTCTGATCGCTAATAGCCTCATCCCAGAACCCCAGGGGGACTTTTACAGAAGTGGTCACAAATTTTGGTATCTGCCGGAAAGTTATTTTTCTCATTTACTCTATGAATATCTTGGGCTAAAGGATGTTTGGTGTGGATGTTGATGTTATAATGTGCCCCATTTACAGAGTACTCTATGGGGATTACAAAAAAACGTTTTTAGTCCTCGTCAAAACAGGTTGGAAATATCGGCGGGGAAAACTTTACAGCATGGGGTTTTGGGGTGAGGGCCATCCTATCAAGATGAAACACTTGGACTTTAAATAGGTCACTCCCCTTTTTAAACATAGTATAACTATAATCTAAAAAAGTATAAAAATGGGTGACCATTGATGTGGCTGTTAATGGCCAAACATAAATTCAAATATGTACAAGGTATTTGCTTTGGAGGATAATTTGAAATACTTAAAGGTGGGATGACTGATCGGCAACCTTGTCACCCCCCCCCCCCACACACCCACTGACTCCATCAAATTTGTGATTTTTTAGTATCAGAAGAACGTTCTTATTTTTCTCATGACCTCAGTGAAATTTAATACCAGGAAATGTGTGTTCTTGATGTTTTGATAGAACATTCCACAATTTATTAACACACAACACACCACATTGTCCTATGGACTAGTTAATACACCTCATTTTCGTCTACTATTGAAAGGCTGGACCGATTTAATTAACTCAAAGTTTGTAATGATATGCTTCCATATGTGAGGGGGAAGAAAACACATGAAAATTTGGACCCAGATCGGATTACCCACTTAAAAGCATGTTGATTTTGTTGTGTTTGTATTTGAAATCTTTTGTTATGCCAATACAGGAAGTTCTATAAATATGGACCCACTACGTGGTATGAAGCAGATTGTGTCAACAAGGGACTCCCTGGGTGAATCCTTATCAATGTGTCATATGCACAACTTGGTAAGTCCAGCTTGTATCCTACTAGGGGTGTTTATAAAGCCTCACGTTGTAAAGGCGGTTCATTCGCAAACTCATTCGTAAATCTATGTCATGTCTGAGTGGATAAATTTATCCAAAAGCACTGTGAAACTAAATAGTTCTATAGGGCATACACACAGATTAGTTATACAAGCAGGGATCCTAAATAATTCGGGATAGGCAACTCGATCAACGAAGTGGAAGGCATACTGCATGAAATTGTGACTCGGGATCGCCGGTCGTAAGTGGCGTTGTGCCGCTACATCATTCCCTCATCAGACGTCATTACTGCATAAATTAGGAGGCTCTTAGGTGACTTTTGCAGAATGGTGGCGCTATTACTGTCTATAATCGAATCGTCTGGGGCATTTTGTACACAGTTTCACCCGCCTGGATACAAGTAGGTTAGGTGAAGTTTCGTGAACGGACCCTTGGTCCTTGGTAATTGCATAATGGCAACTGTAAAAGTGTAATCTTGTAGTCAAAGTTCTGGTTTGCAAAAGAATTTGCAGGATGCCAGGGTTTAGATTGGGTATGATTTTGTATATCTTTTGAGTTTGAAAAATATGTGTACACAAGAACACTATTCTAGAGTTGATCGTTTGACGGTCCCTGGGGGGGGGGGGGGAGGTTCTCAACTTTTTTTGGGGTAGTATGTGCCTCCCGGATTTCAAAAATTGAGACTTTGGAGGCTGGAGCTGATTTGAGGCAAAAAATGGGGTCTTCGGAAACTAGGTATTTCAAAAATTTCAGAAAATAAAGATGTGATTCCCTCAATTCCAGTGAATTTTGATTTTTTTTTTTGAGAAAAGAAGGAAAGAAAAAGAAGAAAAATTGGTTAGAATCTGGCTTTGGACATGAAAAGTACGGTCTCTGGAAATGGTCCAAAAATGAGGGTCATCAATGCGGGGATCAGCGATTTGAAAAATGCCAAAATTTACGGGGGGCTGAAAGGCTGCAAAAAAAAACTGTCCAAACTAGCTCAAAAGGGGCTGATTTTCAAAGAATTTGCAGAATTACCGGGAGGCGCGCGCCCCCTCTGCCCCCTCCATGGATCCGCACCTGGTCTCTGGAACGAAAAAGAGCCTGAAAATGAGGGGTTATAGGCGGACATCATCCAATGTGAAGAATTGTGAGACTTTGGTCTCTGTTTTATATCAATGAGTAGGAGTCTGTGCTATCATGTAATAGGCACATTTGTTGATTAAAGTTATGGCAAACTTTTACCTGGATGTCTTTAAGCCTCTTATTAATGTCTCTATGTGTTATTTTTTACTGTAAAATATTATAGGCCCCCTTCTATTCTTTCAATGCCTAGACTATCATTTGTAAGAAATTGAAAGAAATTTCATCTTTTGTGAAAATGTGCCAGCCCCGCTTTATCATCGTTCCACCTTTACAAAATGTAGAATGTATAAGATGTACAATTATTCCGGCCCAATTACTGGTCGATGTTAACTGCTATAATACCTTAATTATCATAATTTGGCCTATATAAGCCAGGGACGGGATGGCTATAAAGCACCACATTAAGTGATTAAGGCAGTATTACTATAGTTGAAAGTGTTGAAGTAAAAACGTCTATCGCCGAAAAAAAATCAGTTATGGCAGCCATGCGTTAGTAATTCGATAAACCAAGTTTTTGTGGGTGGAAGAAAAAACACCATCAATAACAAAAGTATAAAAGGCGTTATATTGTGAAAAACGAAGTTTATCAGGTGAAAAGACCGGTGTTTTTCAAAAACTTACCAGTAGGAACTCCAGTGGCATTACAGACAGTATTTTTTACAGGATGTGACCACCACCGTGTGTCATTTGTGTGTGACCCCACCCCCCGGCACAAAGAAAAAAGGGCTTTTTGAAAAAAAAAAAATGTTAGGCCTATCATTTCATAATCTTTTGTAATCACCGATAAATCAAATTATGAGTTTCAATTGATTTAAAAAGTGTATATCACAAAAAAAACTTTGCCCTTTCAGTCGTAATCATAGTTTTCAAAAACAAAAGCGTATCTTAAAGCAAAATAGCACATTTTTGAAGAGCAACCCCCAAGTTTTCAAAAAATGAGATTTACACGGTTGCATTGGTAACTGGCTAGTAAAACTATACTGTGAATGGTTAAGCTAAAAAAGTCTGTGTCGCAAACGAAGAAAGAGAAGAAATTTTGTAATTATAATAAGTGACATGTGACCTTTGGATGTACGTATCTACGCTCTTCCATTAGTTGTTGTGGTTCAAGTAAGTCAAGTTAGAGGTCATTTACTTTGAGGTGCCACTATTATCATGGACGGAAATAAAACTTAGCATTCCAGCTCTGCCGTAAGTCGAATCTGGGATCCGAATTCTACTTACAAAAATGCTTTTGTATGATAAATCGTTTTATGAGCATTCTAGTCGAGGTGTATAGTTTCCTAGACACATTACCAACATAACTGTGCAAAATATCAATTTTTGAAAATTGTGGGCACTTCTTAAATAAAACGTGCTTTTAGTGCTTAATAAACGGAGTTTATCAGATAAACTTCATTACTGAAAAAAACCGACTGAGTTTTTAAACAATGATTGGGCCAAGAAAAAGAAAAAAATATTTCATTTTCACTCAGGCACAATGTCTCACTCCCATAGAGTATCACTGACCTCACACATGGATAGCGGGTCGAGTCCCTGAGTGTCACAAAGGAAGGGCTTTTTTACATTGGTAATATGGCGGGAACCAATGCATTACACCTTGTCAAAGTTAAAAGAATTTTGATTATAATAATAGAACATTTGTGATGGAATATGTGCACCAGCAGGTGTATTGCATTGTTCCCCATATTACCAAGGTAGACAACCAACTTCATGTTTGACCTCGGCGACCAGTCAGCTGTGCGGCAGCCCATGCTATAAGTACGGAATTACGATCCTGTTCTAAAATTGAAAAAAAAAAGTTGGCGTTAGCGTTTGAAAATTCTCAACAAGACTGAATAATACGAAAGGCATTGTGGGAAAAAGGATTCGCCCGCAGAGATTGCGTGTTAACTTTTCTGTGTCTGTGATACCCAAGTAGTACGCCTAAAAATAACGGGCGCAAGGCGCAAATTTGCCGCCAGTAAAAGCATGAAATGCGCCTGGGAACGGCGAAAAAATAGTAGGCAGGAGCAAATGTACATTGTGAAAAATGCCGCCGTGAGCTGAATAAGTCAACAGGAAACTTATTATAAATTGTTCGTAATTTATTAGTTGCGTTGAGAAGGTATCAAACATTGTATTGAGTATTCCGTGGTGTATTTTTGCTTCCGCGTTCGGGCCCGTCTCAAGCTGAGATGATATGTAATATTTTTCTTAACCCTTTTACTGAGAATAGAAGTGATATGGACGGTTAACAATGGTGTACTGGAGCGATCGGGGTACTTATAAATCTGACCATATAATAGAGTAATCGGTTCTGAATGGTGGTCGGGAAAAAGAACTGAATTTGCCGATTACACTTGGCCGATGAAAAACGCTGCTAGCAGTGCTAGAAAAGAGTAAATTTCGTAAAAAACGTGTCGCTTTCATGATACAAAACATTAAAATACAATTGTTAGAGAAAGCTTGAAACAAAATGTTATCGGGACCGCATCAACGGACCTACCATAAATTAATATAATTATAATAATTAAATCAATCCGGAAAACGTATTAGCTTATTGACACATTATGACCTTAGCCACGCCTATTTTGTAGAACGGGCTCCGAGCGTCAAGGCAAAAGAAGCAAAATGCGTGTTCAATTGACCGGGCGGCACGCGCGCGGCGGGTAGAATTTGAATGGAAAACGCTAAGTTTAGAACATTGAAGTACGGTTCCGTTCAGAATATCATTTCACAGAAGAGTTTCTGTGCACTTCAGGCATTTTATTCAATATTTCTGGATTTCGCGTTCAAAATACGCAGGCAGCGAGCCTTATCTAAAGTGTAGTGCTTATTTATTTTTTTTTTGGTCTCTTCCACCAATACTACAAACGCGCTGTTCTGGAGAGGTAGAGTAGCGGAATTCGACCACATCGAAGGGGTTGTGTGGTTTCTGGGGTACATGGCATGGCGACCGACAAAAAGGTGGGTTTGAACTTATGGTACAAAAGGTGTTTTCATTAAAAAGGGTTGGGTTTCAAATTAAAGTCACTGGGTTAAATGATGAAAACTCAGTTAAAGTGTGAACTAGGAATTGTATTTTACAATTTATTTCACTACTTATGTCATGCATGGATACACGGCCCACTGACTTGTTACTTAGTGAACGTTGATTTGTGCATGTGCATCACAATTTCACAAATTTCTTTCAAGGAATAAGCATCTGATTGTATGGTGTAGACAAAAGGCAGAAGCTCGGAAATGTTAGGTAATTAGGGAGGGGTAACGGAGAGTCTGGTTGGAATAAAAAAGGGTGCTAGTGTTAAAAAGGGTGGGGGCGGGGTTTGGTACCAGAGGAGGCTGCTGGTAAAAGGGTGCCGTTTGGTGAAAGGGTGGGTGGTACCAGAGGCTGCTGGAAAAAAGGGGGTGGTGCTGTGGAAAAGGGTGGGGAAAGGGTGGGGTTTGGGGAACCCCACTCCACACATTGCAGGTTGAGCTATCATGTGTAAATACAATTAAAGTTTGGCTGCAATGCAAATAGTAGGCATTCATTAGTTAATAAACTGTTTTTTTCTTATGATAAATAGTTATTAAAATACTTTGAAAAATATTTCATTTCGTAAATTAATCAGGGCTTATATTTTGCAAATAATAATGAAAATTGACCATGTAGAAACATGTAATAAGGACATGATAAGTTTTTAACGTCCACTATGTACAAAAGAATAGGACCCTGGACATTTACAAAGATTATAAACTTCTAAAACGAAAAGCACTTGGAAACGCCTCTAACTAACTCTAAAAACAAACCCCATCTAATGAATTTGGAATTTTCAAGTGTAAGATCATTGTCATAGACAAATCTTTTGCATTGTGTTACATATAACAATATAATAGGTCTTCAAACATCCAGATTCAGGACCAATGGTCACTGACAATGGTGACCATGCCTGTACACAGTACACCCTCACTTGCCTGGAAAGTTACTGCCAACCTAACCTGAGCTAGATAGGTTTGATTCATAGAAACATTCAGGCATCCGCTCAGGTGGTGCTTTAGTGACTTGCCAGAGACCAATACATAGGTCCGCAGGAGGTAGTGATAGGAGGCTGTAAGTCACCAAGAATACTAGATTTTTAACCCTTAAGAGGATGCACCCCTGTCAAATAAAATATTAAGGCGGGCCCATGGACGGTCCAACTAAAGCCTGAGTGTGATAATGGTAGTAAACTTACGTAAAGTAAATGTGTATCCAAAATGTATAGTGTAAATTGTTACTGTATTAAGGTAAGGGTAATGATAAACAGGACTTGGAGGTAAAATCAAGTTCGTTGACTATTGTATTGATTTTTTGAAATTGCCCCTGGCTCTCAGGAAATTGCCCCTGGTTCCTGCCCATTCCCAGGGAACCAGGAGCCAACTTTTGAACAAAAATTGCCCGGGTTGCCGTGGCCTTATTTGAGGCTTGCGCGGCGGCGGGCGGCGGCGGGGCGCGCGGTACCCGACAAAAACGTTCATTTTTTTCGTTAGGTTCTATAGGTTCAGACCCAATACGATACATATTCAAAACAAAACATAGTAACGGACCCTCTGATACAAAACTCCATAGAACCCTCCGTTTCCGGAGATATTTGTAGATTTAGTTTCATTGCCACACCATTCTCTATGACGGACTGATAACGTTAATCTCCGCGCAGTACCAATTTAGATAATATCTTCGCAGTCTGTGACACCACAGGACTACCCACTTTCCGGACCGCCGTACCTGCTATGAATGTGTAGAGGTCAGTGGAAAAAAATCACATTTTACGGACTCTTTTTTTAAGGTTTCAAGAGTTTTGTTCAGCAAAAAGCATATAGCTATGCAGAAAAACCAAAAACAAAAGTTGTCTATCAGTTTATCGAAAAGTTTAACAAAAGTGATCAGTTGCTATTAATCGTAGTTTTTCCTTAAAACTAAGTTTTTTCAGTAGAAAACTAAGTTTTTAACCCGGATTGAGTTTATCGACGAAAAAAAACTTCGTTTATCCTTTTTGGGCATTTGGCTTGCCATAACACGCCCGCAAGGGCTGGGGACATTCCCTTTGATTCGCAATCTCGGCCAGATGGCTAACCACCGCAAACAACGAAGGCAGGGTAGACAAACGACGGAGCGCGAAGTGGGGCGGTCAGGTAAGAAAATAAGCTGTAAATAGCAAAAACAAACAAAAGAAAACGCATATTTATTCTTTAGTGTGTTTTGCATGTTTTTCATATTTGTTGTGATGGTAATATGACAAAACTGACCATTCACTCACTGTTCCCAGTTCCAGACCAAAACATTTAAGTAAAACATGTGACATTCATATCAAATATGGCATTATTATGCACCTGCTGGCGGGACACCCCTACTCATACCCTGTGGCGACGCAACAGATAGTGTACGTTGCGTTGATCGTCGTCCGTAACTACACAATACATTATAATAGGGGCTATATAGCGGAAACGGAAAGAATTTAGTGCCACCACCCCCACGTACAACCCATATGAATTCGGAAGCCTCAACGGAATAACTGCATATTGAAGGATATGGCGGCAGAATACTGAATTCTGCAGCGGAAAGTGCTCAGCTCAGCAAACTGAACTAGGCTAGGGCTACGTAACGATGGGTAAGGCATGATAGTCCGCCCGACTGATAGTCCACCTACAATGGTAAAGAATAAGAATAGGGCACCGATTCAGTTGACTCTTCACGCAACATTTATTCACTGAGCTTGCCATGACTGGAGCGCGGACTGTGGCTTCCGGCAGACTTAAGCGGATTCAGAGATTTTCGAAATTATTTTTTTGTGTGTAGAAATTTAAAAAATAGTCATCTAGAATAAAGTGTAACTAACATACTTAATTCCAAAGTGAGAGATGAGCGGGCGTTCGGTTTTCAGGCAGTAAACACTTATGCACAGTCTAACAATAGTAACAGTGCCATAGGACATAACAAAAATTGGATCTGGAATTTATAACAAGTTGTGATTTTCATATGAGGACTTCGATTGAGCTTAGGTTAGTTTGACAATAATTAGTATATGTACAAGGATTATGTATAATGCAAAAACACACGATTTGTTTGAAATGAGTGCGCCCTCATCGGGAATCGATGAGTCAGCCTTTAATTATAACAGGCCTGAGGTGTGAATGAAAGGACCGACCACTTATATGCGTCCGGCTGGTTTCGAGGTTTGGGATTTTTTCCGTTCAAATGAAGCGGTACTCGGAGCCTGAAGTGCTTCATGCACCCGCTGCCCTTAATGACGTTCCAAACCAGGGGCGTAACGGCTTCTGCACGCTCGGAGGGGGGAATTTCCACAGTCTTGGAAAATTTTCACTTTCAGGGGGGTCAAAAAGGCCCATTTTTCCCAGTCAGAGGGCTAAAAAAATGGTGATTTAGCACGATTTTGCAAAATTTTTTACGGCTAAAGTCATCAGGGCGGGCAAACAGGCCCCCTGCCCCCCCCCAACGCCTCTTACGCCACTTTCACAATACAAGGTGACGTAAACTAGTTTAAAGCTAATCGAAGATTTCCCGAAGAGGTCTGCCTCTCAATTTTCCAAACAAATGTGTTTTTGAAATGCATATATGCTTGTCCCATAAACTAAAACAATGTGTGAAATAGCTAAGCTCAAATCGAAGTCCTTCATATAGAAAATCGAACTTTTATAAATTCCAGATCCGGAAATTTAGTTATTACAGTATCCTATGGCACGTATAAATAAATGTTTACGGCATTGCAAACGAAAAATGCGATACACCTAAAACTTGGAATTGGGCATTTTAGGTGACTTCTTTAGTTCTAGTTGACTATTTTCAATAATACACAAAAAATGATATTTCAAAAAATTCTGAGCGGACTTTAAATAATGTGTTTCAGTGGAGGCTGCCAAATTCAATGGCTGGTGGCACAATACCCAAAATCAGGGTGCTTTTAATAAGGCTGTTTTTTTCTGGTTGAGGTTGAAAATTCCTGTGAGCAGACAAAAAGGGGACTGATTTAGCATGATATTCAAGCTTTTTTCTTCCTGGTTAAAGGGGGATTAGAAGCGATTTGCAAATCCGAAACATAGAAAAAATCATCACAATTCATATTTTATAATTTTGTTACTGCATGGATATGGGAACATAACTTGCAGGGGTTGGCTTGAAATCCGTGTAATGTAACGACAAGGCAGGATTTTTTATCTGATTCTGTAAGTTCTATACGTGCGTATCAAAATACGAACTTGAGATGAAAAAGGCATTTCCCTGTGAACTCCAGATTTTCAGGAGATATATTGTGCACCATGATCAATACAATTTGACCTCAAACACAAATGTTTTATTTTGTTTATTCTGTACTGGTGTAAACCACAAACAGGCTGTTAGTGCAGATTTTGAGACGCCGTCGCTGTATGCTATTTGCGAGATACGGTGTGACAAATTTCCTCACATAGTTATTTTTTTCACTATTTGGTGTTTGTTTCTACATTAAACCAGTTATATGGAATTGTACACACTTATCCCTGATTTATAAGTTAAAATATGCATTTCCACATTTTTTCGATTCTCTCGCATGATCGATGATAATACCCTTTAAAGTGCTCTGGTGGCAACCTGCCCCCCTGCCCCCCACATGTTTTGCAACTGTCTGCAAAAAAAGATGTCAAAAGTTGTGTTTGTAAACAGTAGGCATGTTCACGTGTGGAAGGAAGGTGTACAAAAGCGCAAGTTGGATAGCGCGTGGCGTATGTCCTACGGGAGGGCGTATGGACCTACGGGTAGTGGTGTTAA
>JAMKCH010020227.1:0-21916 GCA_023653785.1 Ophioderma brevispina
TTCCAACGAGGCTCTGGGCGCTACGTCATCTCCGGTCATACGTCACTCTGCATAAATTAATAGTTAATTAAGTAGCTTATCGAAATGGTGGCGCTAAAAAACGGTCGATATCGACAAAATCAAAATTTCTGTGGGCATTTGTACACGGTGTCATCCGCCTGGTCGACCTTTGCAGGATTTCGGAGTGACCTAAAAGGTCAAAGGTCATCTAGAGGTTCAATTTGTATAGAAATACCCTATTGACCCAAATTGGTAAAGGTCACACACAGAGGAAATGCGCAAGTACAGGAATATATTATAACATGTTTTTCGTGAATCCGGGTCAAACAGCCCAGATAAGAGAGCTTTATTCAGCTGAAAAGGTACAAAAAGTTTGGCCTGGGTATTTAGTATAGGGTCAAATTCATATTTATATAATATTGAATGGCTTTGAGTATGATACAAGAATATATTGCACGAGCTAGAAAAATATACTAGCGAGTGGCAATATATCTGTATTCATACGAAAAAAAGACATTCAAATATTATTATTATTATTAAATATCGGCTGACTCAAGTCAAACCTGGCGTTGACAGGGTTAGTCACAAAAGTATACCAGTCGGTCAAAATGCCGGAGCGATACAATATTGAAAATAATATTGATTACATCCCGGGACTTTACCGTAACTGACAACCAAAGATTTCTTCGCACCACTCGGAAGCCTGAATAAATAATCATAATAACAAAAAAATAGAAAAATTAAAAAAAAAAAAAAAAAAAAGAAAATAGGGAAAATAAGGTATAAGGGGCAAAAAGGACATCATCATTTCGCGATATTGTGTTATTTTCTCAGGATAGGACCCCCCCCCCAATATTTCCCGTTCCAGCGATGGTCGTTGAATTAGGTCGCGGATCAACGAGATCTAATTACAAAAATACCGCTGTTATGCGCATGCACTCTTTGAGCATTAAAGATCCTAATATTTGAAAGTTCCCGGAATCGTCCAAGTGTTTTTTTGTCAACTGAAAAATTGAATAGAAAACTCAGTATTCAAAGATAAGAACCGCCATTCCATAAGGTGGTGGTAAGTGTCCACATGGACAGTAATGACTAAAATACCCGATTTTATCCTTATTAGGCTGCTTTTGTCCTTCACTGTAGGATATGTTGGATTACTATATACTTGTTGCAAGACATACAAACATTTTAATATTGAAACAAGCCTTAATAATCAGTGGCGGGCCGCGGGACCTTTTTTTTTGGGGGGGGGGGACAGTGGCTTACATTCCATTACATTGGGTAGGATTTGGGAAGTGTAATGTACTACTGACAAAAAAAACGGATAGCTTCGCTCACCGGTTGACCGATTGTTTTTTTTTTGGGGTTTTTTTTTTGGAGTCGCATCGCTAATTCTAAAGAGAGGGTGGGGGATTCTAGATCAACCTAAATCAACTGCGATGCATATTTTTTAGTGTATAAGGCTTTGCCTGCTGTAATTCATGCATACCCTCATCAAAACAACAGTTTTCAAAAAGAAAAAATGTACCGGACGAAACATATTTCCATGCTGCTACGACTCTGCTCCGAATGGATCTTTTCCCCGGAGGCTGGCAAACCAAACTCCCCCCTCCCCGGTGCGCACGCCACTGTTTAAGAATATGGCAATTCGCGCATGCGGTGCAATTCCTGATGCCATGCCCTGTGAAGCTTTAAGTAGAAGATTAAGAATGGGGTATCTGACGGGATACGCGAGTTGATACCTTGATTTCTGATGCCTTTTATTTGACGCAATACGTACCAGCTGGAACGGACTACTACGGTTATGATAGAACTAACTGAGTATGAGGAGTTATGTTAACAAAGTGAATAATAAGTGCTGGGACACAGGTCCCGGCACAGGGTAGGCTGAATTAAAAGAAAAAAAAATAGGGAAAATACAAAAAAGAAAAAACATAAAAACAATACAAAATTACGAATTACAAAATTACGAAATTACAAAAGACAAGACAAACGTCCGTCAGTGGGCTCGATTCCGTTGCAGTGATCGCTCTGGTTTCAGTGATCGCTTCCAGTTCAGTGATCGCTCCCGTTCACTCAGCTAGCGGGAGCCCGCGCGAATGCGGGCCTCCCGCTATATCCTTACTCTCCTTAATTCTTAGAATTTATTTTAAGTCTAAGGTGACTTGGAATTAGTGACAAAAACCTTTTAGGGGATTTAAAAAACATTCCTTTAGATTCAAATATAACTCTTTAAATGAGTAATAACAGTTTTTAACTCATTTAAAGGTTTATTTTCAATCAAAAGGACTTATTTTAAGTACCTTTTCACGATTTAAATTTTTTAAGTCCAAAAAAGTTTTGTCACTTATAATTCACGTCGGTTAGACTTAAAAATAAGTCTAAGGAAATTAAGGAGTAAATCGGGCCATCCCCCTTTAACTAGTTTTCCACGTCAGGCGTAAAAAACGCATGTTTAATCGTGCACTCGTTTAATTTGGACGTAATATGTTTATTTTCTCCATTCGTAATTGCTTGTTGTGAAGAATATAAAAAAGGATGGATTAAAAAGACATGCATTCAGAGTCTATGATACATTATACGTGCATGTTTTTACAAGATTTAATGAATCAAAAATCTTTGGTATTCCGAGTTCATTTCAAATCTAAGTATAAATCGTTCAAGTAAGTTTGACTTGAGTCTTTTGTTTACAATAGAGAGAGATTCGGGAGTATTCGGTTTATAAATAAATCGATATCGCACAGCAAAACCACCATTTCATTGATATATGTCTTACCCCTAACGTAAGTACAAACAACGGATGATAATACCCCTTACAACTACCCGAAACAAACTTTACACTACCACTCATTTCAATATAGAAGAAATATATTTATTTTAAAAAAATCCAATGTTAAAAAACGTTTACGTCCAAAGTGGCCCAAATTTATGAAAAGTTGTGTGATGCCACGGCTCAGATATTTAACAGTTTTTGAATACTACTTTTTCAGAGCAAATACGAACCTTACACACACTCTGTATAAGATATAGGTATTTTATATTTGGCATTTTATGTTAACACATACAAACCTAATTCACAACTCAATCCAACCAAACCTTATAGCAGCACCGCCTGGAGTGAATACTATATTGATATGATTAGACTAAAAGATAACGTTGAATAATTTCCTAACAGCATCAATCAGCGTTATGATATTGTTTACAACCTTCAAAACGAATGCCTCGTGTAAGGCGTGTACTTTTGGTGACAACTCTCTAATATCAGAGTGTCAATTACAATTAAAGATCATGAATCACTCACGGCTTACCTCTAACACTCACTGAGCACGGCACGGCACGCACATAGCGTACGGCACGGAGCGTCCGGCCGTAGCGTCACGGCCGGAGCGTCAACACGACGGCGCGTCACGGAACGTGACGGAAAGGAACTTTGTACCATTGGGTCCTGTCTGGGTTCAAGGCGGTCAAGTTTTTTTTTCTTTAAAAAAAATCTCCATTTGGGATTTGGGTGTTGTCTATTTAAACGAAACACAAAGATTAGCAGGCAAATTTCTTTCAGTCACACACCGTGGCCGTGTGTTTTGTAGATGTAGGTGTAATCCATTAAACCAACATGAATAAAAAAAAACGTTTTGTAACGTCCCATGACGTTCCGTGCCGTGCCGTGACACTCCGTGGTGCGTGTCTTGCCGTTCCCGTGATGTTATGGTAAGCCAGTAAGGAATTCCTTTTAAACCCATAAAACACACATATATATAAGTAAAGTCACATCAATGTGCAGCAGACGACGTCAGCGCCGCGACATTGTTGGCGTCCGAAATGTGGCTCTTTGCCTATTAAAGGATTAGCAGCGATAATGCCTGAAAGAATAGAAAAACATGTGGAAAGAAATGCATTTTTTAACTTATAATCAGGGATAAGTGTGTACAAGCTTGGAACAATCATATAAACTGCGTAATGTAGAAACAAACCACCCAATATAAAAAAATGGAGTGATTGAGAATTGGTCATACAGTTGCCGCCAATAAACATACAGAGGACGGCGTCTCAAAATCTACACTAAACGCTGATTGTGGTTTACACCAGTACAGAATAAACAAAAGATCAATAATGTTTGTGTGTGAGTAGTTCAAAAAATGTATTGATCATGATGCACACTATTCGCGAAATCCGTGGTATTCCCCGGGAAAAGCTTTTTGATCTCACGTCGGAATTGTGATACGCAACGTATAGAAATTACAGAATCAGAGAAAAGGTACTACTGCCTGTCTATAATACACTTATTTCAAGCCACCCACTTGCAGGTTATGGGTCGGCATATCCATGCCAGTAAGCTAACAAAAAATACCCAAAATAGGGGAAAAAAATTTTTTTTTTTTTGATGATTTTTTCGGAGTTTGGATTAGCGCAAATCGCTGCTAAATACCTTTACCATGAGGAGTCACAAAAATGTCGATAAGTTGTGTCTTTAAATGAAAAAAAAATTTGAAATGAAATCACAATGTTTGGATTAGTACAAACCATGGGTGGTAAAGATTATATTTGGCCTGTGTGCCATTTTTGTTAAGTTCTGAGGGGTTTAGGGAAACTGTGCAAATCTAATTTCTAGTAAAATTCAACAAGGCGTGGGCGTGTTGGAAACGTGCAAATCTTCGATGCTCTGGAGCTAAAAAACCGCCTTCATCATAGACTTTTTAATTGTTGAAGATTGTATGGTGACTTGATCTTAAAAAAAAATCCCAAGGTTTGAAAGAATAACCAGTCGCTTATAGCCGCGAAATTGACGTTTGATGAGAGGTTATTTAGTACACAAGCATATGGGGAGTTATTTTGTGGTGTGATTCCATAAGAAAGTAATTTTACTCATTTAACTCTGATGACAATGAAGTACGCCCAGAAAGATACACACAATTAGAAGTTATTTTCACTCAAAGAAAGGATAGGTCACTATGGTCGTTAAACAATGTCATTCTTTCACAGTTAGGAGGGGTCAAAATGCATGAATCAAACAGTATATTCCAACTAATTTTTCTTTATAATAAATTTGAAGATTGATTTCAACCTGATACTGCAACAATTTTAATTATTTACTTTTTTTATTTTTTTTATTACATATAAATCAAATATGAAAAACTGTAGTCGTGATTCTCTTCAGCGGCTGTAGCACAACCGCCGCTATTTCCAACACGTATATGATAATGTAACAATCGATGGAATAGAGAACGATTCCTGTAACCAGTCAGCAATAGACCAAACCTTAGGTTGAACGGGAAGCTTACTCAGCTCCAGACGTAATCCACCCGCTAGGAATCTGTTGCGAACTAATCAGTGAAAAAAGAAAAGAGCAATGCGTTTGGACTTGTTTTCGAAAATGACGCTTCCGTTGGTAAGGGAGACGTGCTGCGTAAAACTGAACTTCCATGAAAGAAACACAAAATTTAATCTCATAACACAAAATTGACAAGGCAATTGGTGGTTGCTTGGTAGTAAAAGGAGCATTTTCGTATACGAGCCTCGTATCCCGACTTATCTCAAAGAAACCACGTACTGTTTTTTTAATATCTGGAACGTTGGCCCGCGTTAGTATGCGTGCCTAAATCCTACGTGTAAGTTGATAAATTAAAAAAGAAATTCGCACAATGTTTCTTTTCTCTGGTGTCCATCACAAAACCATTGGCTTCCGGGGCGGCAGATGTGAAAAAATAGTTGCACCTTTAAATTTTGGAATCAACCTTTTTCTTGAGGGTTATCAGTGAATCAGAAACAAAAAAATACATCGCGTCCCAGGACCGCGAGTGCGTCTGCCGTCGCGGCGCGGTTTGTGAATGGGGCCAAAGGTCACACGAGCTCACCAAGGTTCATATGAGGTCACCAACTGTCACCCCACCCACCCCCTCCTTCCCACCAAGTTACATCATCGTAGACCCGTATGGAACTCATATGGCATGCCATATATTAAGGGTTCACATTTGACCGGCCAATGGTCACATGAGGTCATCAAACATGTCACCCCACCCATCCTTTCCACCAAGTTCATTACCATAGCCCTTACGGAACTCAGACGGCATGCAATATATTACATTAAGGGTTAACTTTTGACCACAGAAACAAAAAATAAGAACTGGATCAGGAAATGCACTTTTAATGGCAAGGCTTTCCGAAAGAGTGATTCGGATACACTATTTACACCATGCAAGGATAAGGGTTAGTGTTTTTTTGTAAATAATCAAAGAAATATTTCCTAAATTTCAGGTAATTCTGATAAATATCAGATATGGACATAATTAATAATCAACTGTTTTGTCTTGGGACCCAAATTACAGATGGTCACGTTAATCTGCATATTTCTTTCTGGATCCAATTGCGCAAACACGCTCTCTTTCTGAGAACTTGAATCACGAGGACATCGGGTTTATTTAAATTTTAATTTTGGTTTTAGATGTTAGCTGTTTTGAATGTTTCTATCGGGAAAATGATTGGTTTTAGTTTTGACTTGAGCGTTCTCTCGGACATTAAAAACCTGCATTGCATATGCAACTTACGTCCATTGACTTGACGATAGCAACTATTCAAGCGGCAAACAGCAGCAAATGGTGACGATAATGGCAAAAGCCAGGTAATCATTTGGCGCTCTTAGTTTTTCTCCTACTCACATTGCACTTGGGGCACTCTAATATAATGATTGCACAATACTAATATTACGTAGCACTAATACAAATCTTTTGTGCGCTCAAATAGTCTTACAGACTGGTTTTCATTGTTGATTTGAAATGACAAGTTTTGTTTCTAAATTAACATGAAAGAAATTACTTTTCAATCAAACAATTTTACGATATCTGTCATCAACAACAATCTTCTAACACCCCAGCACCACGCAAGGGTTTCTTAGTGGTGTGCTGGGACATGCGGCCGTAAAGGGATCATTTTCAACCTTCTTATATGAGCGTTTGTTTGTTTTAACTTGGTATAACATAGAAAGGTTGCTTTTCTATTAGAATGGTGAATACAAATATGAAGAACACATGCAAACAACTAAGTATAACAAAGTACTGCCAAATGTTCAAAAGAACTAACCCGCGAAACTCTGCCACAGCTTATTTGCACTTGGCCTAGCCCCCCCCCCCAAGAAAACCAAATCCGACGGACGAGCCATGCCATTTTTGCGCCCTTTTTCTTCAGCGAAAGCCTGGCCCACCCCTGATCCTGTTCCAACCAAGCCTACAAGTCGTCAGGTGTCACAGAGTGTCCTTTGATGGGAGTCCACCGCAACGGGCATCTCGGCCAGTCGGCAAAGTACTATTCGCCGTGAAAATTGTTGGACACGGTCTTTTGGCAAAGCTTGCACAAATACATCGGCAACGACTTTGCCTGTTCCACCTCCCTGCACAGTCTACATTTCGAATCCTATGTTTTTGCTTATGTGAATTCAATTCCGTGATGCTAGTATAAATGCAAGGTTACACATTTCCGTGTTCTTAGTAATACGTACACATTTTTTGCAGCAGGCAATTCAAGATTTGAGATTCTTTACAATTGTAGGGAATTTACTGTAACCACGCTTTTCAAAGCTTAATTTCTCGCTTTAATCATATGTTTTTAAAACCAGATGTAAAGGTAAATTATATTCCGGCGGGAACCGCAGTCCGGGCTCCATAGACGCAAGATAAAGCGTGAACTACTGGTTGCGTGAAGAGTCAACTGGATGTGCGTGCCCTCTCTTTACCATTGGCAGCCGGACTGTGAGTCGGCGGACATAATTACTTCTAACACAGGGATTTCACCCTTTCACATCGTGTTGAAGCCTTCAATCGCCGCCCTGAATGTCACATTCCTTGACGTGGTGAACTGATTCAACAATTAACAAGTCAAAATAATTGGTTATTTAACATCCACAATCACATCTGAGACCTCCCCTCAACTCTAAGCGGCTGAGATACTTATGGCAAGCACCAATACATACTGAACCTAAGTCTGTACCTGGCAGCAAAACATTGAGGGTCTCAAACAGCGAAGCGTGACATTTTCCCGCAGCTTTCCAGGGAGAAACGAGTGAAAATCATCCTCCTCCAAAAACTCACTGCAAATCTGAGAGAAGCTGCAGATCGAAAGTTTGACTTTATTTGCTTCGTTCCGCACAACATGAATGACGTCGCTTCCTATGTTAGGCAAGGCATTCATTCAAGTGAATCAATCCTACATCTTCAGTGAATTCGCCCATCCAATAGATAACATTTACAACAATGGGAGCTAATTCAGCACATCTATAAGCCACCACCAGGTGAAGCAGACTCCCTTTCGCAGTTCGGGCCGGAGCTCCTTTGTCTGCGGAAATTTCAAGTTTTGCAGAAATACACATTGGGATCCACATATTTGACAAGAATGGCCAGCGGCTCCTGGATGGATTGAAGCCCCAACTGCTCTTTGATAGTAAGGGTCCACCTACTTCTACTCAAGCGGACATGGACATGGACAGTTCCACCGGTCAAGAGTCACCACACATCCATCCCACTGCTCCAGAACGGTTTCTCCCAACATTCCCAGATCAGGTCATTTGTCATATTGATTGTCAGTGACTCACGGTCACATCTCCAGGCTCGACAAGATGGAATTTCAGAAAAGTCTAAATGCACCAATTCAAACACCTCGCCAGTGAACTGTCTATCAACTGTCAGGCCTCCGCTTCTTCTAAATCAAACAGCTAATCATTCCAAGAGGCAAAAGGAATCCCCTTTGGCCCTGTGGGATCAATAGCGACGAGTTGTAAATTGTTTGTTATACCCACTGCTATATTGAGAGAATAGAAAAGGGCAACCACTACTGGATCTGCTTGGCCTAAGAGACGTATCAGATGAGAGGAGGTGCATGGTATCCAATATCACTTTTACCCACTCAAACCATAAGACATGGAACACCATCAGCAAGCTCATCGCCCTGCTCTGTCCAGAAGAAGTAGAACTTTGGAGCAGTCTTTATAGATCTAACTGCTGCCTATGATATAGTCTGGCATCGAGGTCGCTACCTCAAACTACTCAAAATATTCCCTGATGTCAAGCTTGTCAAGTTCATAATGCTGCTGATCCAAGACAGATCTTTCGTCCTGGAGACATCAAAATGGAAATGCAGTAGAAAGCGCAAATTTCGTTATGGTATCCCACAGGTAAAGGGGACGGACCTGTGTACACAGGAACGGAGTGCCCATCTCTCTTTCGCAGCGCTAGGGCCACATTCCACCGTACGTACAATGTTGCTGTAGGGGGTCGCTAACAGTGAGTTTGTTACCTTCCAACATTGAATAATGCAGGTATCGTAGTCCGGGCTCCATAGAAGACAACGGAATAAAGCGTGAAACTAATGTTACGTGAAGAGTCAACTGAATCGATTGCCCTATTGTTCACCATTGTTCCCGGACTTTGAGCCCGGAGGACTATATCTCCTGCCACACCGGTACCCATTTATACACCTGCAGGGGTAAGAGGAGTAATTGAGGTAAAGCGCCTTGCTCAAGGGCGAAACACATTGGCCACAGCGGGGCTCGAACTCACAACCTTTGGCGTACGAGTCGGGCGCTTTATCCACTGGATCACAAATGCCCTATCCTGGCACCCAGTCTTTTCAACATTTATGTCTCAGATATTCTAAAGGGAGATTGCTCGCAGTACTCCTACTCCAGCGATACGGCACTTGGAATAGCTGCCGATTCCTTAGATACCTTAGATGTAGTGTTGCATAAAGACCTTATCACTGTAAGCTAATTCTTCCACCGATGACACTTGAAACTCAGGAAACCTAAGACTGTCAGCTCTGTTTTCCACCTTGTAACGCGCTAAAAGTGACATCACTCTAGATGGAGAAAAACTGTCACACGACCCAACACCGAAGTACCTTGGCGTCACAATGGACACCAGCCTTACTTAAATCAACACACCAAGGCAGTCGTTGCCAAGACTAGTCTCGTATCAACCTCCTCAGAAGGCTCGCAGGGACTGGATGGAGTGCATCCTTTGACACTTTACACACATCAACTTTTGTTTGGCATACCTATCTGCTGAAAACGCCGCATCAGTACGGAGTCACAGTGTACAGTCACACAAGATTGATGTCGTTCTGAATGATGAATGAGACTTGTAAGTGCTTGCCTTTGGCGACGCCTGTAGAATATCCTCCAAGTCTGTCTTGCATAGCTCCTGCAAACCTTAGGAGGAACCTACAGAAAATCTTGCCAAGAAGTGTGACGAACCTGGTAGCCTAATCCCCTACTAACACCCTTTGAGGATCAGAGAATTCCACGGAATTACTTTACTAACCAATCCATATCAGTGCAATCGCAGTATCCCCATCGATCAATCTGTATCAATGACATATTATGGTCTGAACAATGGTCCTCCTCTACCTTGAACCTAAAGTAGTTTGTCGACAGCCCAGCTAGCAAGCCCAAAGGTTGTGTGAGCTTGTTAATAAAGCATGGGTCAACTTTAACCCGAGACCTCAAAGGTCCAACTGGCGTTGGTCGTATAAATCACTTCCTTCACAAGGTCGGTGTGGAAATTTCACTAAACTGCGATTGTGGAGAGCCATAAACCATAAGCCACATCATTGATGACTGGGGTCTATAAGCCCCGAGAAGAATTCCGGTGTAAAAGGAGATATAGTCCGCCAGGAGCCATAGTCCGAGCTCCATAGACGACAACGGAATAAAGCGTTAAACTAATGTTGCGTGAAGAGTCAACTGAATTGAGTGCCCTATTCTTTACCGTTGTATGTGGACAATGAATCAGGCCGACTATAAAAAGTTCTACACCGGGCCTGATCAACCTGGACTATCAGCTGGTTAAAGACGGATCGTCCACTTTGATTCTGGACTTATATGCATGAACGAAACATTTCCACATCTAAGACCAACTTAGAGCCCCGAGTCTTTACACCGACATTGTAAAGGTCCTGTGAAATTCTCTATTTGGTAGGTCGGGTTTTTAATAACAGTCGCCCTTATGCCATTTCTATCATTTTCAAGTCACTCAGTCCGTAGGTCACACCAATATGCGTTACTTTCTTGTACACGAGAAATCAATACGATTACTGTGACATAAACATTTGGTCGTATAGACGCACTGGATAAAGTCCTGATTTGAGGTCTAAAATAACTGTTTAATTATAAAACTTGAGTTACTGTTGCGGAACGTCAACTACATACCTAAGTTGGTCTAATAAGATTTGAAAGGGTGATTGCATGGGTTTAGAAACAAAGGATAAAAATGATGAAATTTAAGTTTTGAAAAAGCTTGGTCTCTGTAGTTACAGAAATATCAATTTCACAATGAATAATACTTGGATGACCTGGCGACTGACAAATCGGTTTTTTCTACTGATCAAAAATATTACTTGTTAATTAATTGGACCTTTTATACTATTTATACATTATCATGGATTCTGTTTTGTTTTGAGATTTTTGTCCTTTTCAATGCATGATTTATTACCCCGGTTAAGTTTTTTGAATGGCTTACATAGTTGGTATTCTGTGGTGTGAAGGTGGATAGTTCGTCAGTTGAGCGTAGCTTGCTGGGAAGGCTGAGGTGGATAGTCTTTCTTTTGGGATAACCTGTTTTGGAACAAGCAAAATTAGAATTAACGTATTAATATAGATTATTAACTCATGTGTCTCCTGTCAATTCTCTTGATACACAAAGAATGGCCGTGTTGAACACATCGAAATATCACAAAAAATGCGTCCACAATCCCCACATTCCTAATGCACCACAAAGTCTCCCAGATGACCCCTGTTTCAGTTTTCGTAAGAATACTTAGACTATTCGAGTCAGAGTGACAGCATAGGTGAATCACTAATTATTGTTTTGGCCTCGCCAATTGCAACTAACGTACAATACTCGCTTGTCTCATAATATGCATACAATTTCCAATACGACGACTGATTGCGCCCATTGGGTGGTGCCCAAAAACATGATAATGAAGTGCGTATGCTCATATAATACTTTTGGGCCATCATTCTGTTTAGGCGTTTCCTGTCTGGGTTCATGAATAGAAGTCTGTGTGTTAACATCAGTATCTTTTCGGGCATTTTGCAACATTCAAGATGGCGTCCCAAATGCCTGCAAAATGGGTAAAATCAAACAAATGGCAAATAACATTCCCACATATGTGTTTCTATCATTAGTAATATTTCCCCGTTATTGAGTTTTACCACTCAATTTAAATATAATGGCGTCCCAAATGTCGCTAAAATTGGTAAAATCATAGAACGGGTGTATAAATCCAAAGAAATGTTTCAAATTTGAAAAAATAGTCCTTACTAATTTCTCGTTATTGGATTTCGCAAGAGGTCTCTTACCACCTTCCAAGTTCTGGCAAGCACATGGCAGCGCCAGGGGAGGGCACGGAGGGAGGGAATTTTTTCCCCAGCCCCCCACCAATTTTTTCTTTCTCCACCGAGCCCCCCCCCCCAACGGCCAGAAGAAAAGTGACGGACTTTGGCAAAAAGCAATTTTGTAAAAAATCGGCGATTTTTGGGCCAGAATTGGTTAAAAAATCTCCAAATTTGGGATTTTTGCCACCCATTCACTTCTCCCAAAAAATGACTTTACCCCCCCCCGGTTTCCCCCAATAAAAAGTCTGGTGCCGCCACTGTGGCAAGTAACAATTATTTAATTTTTCTATTTTGGCGCTTAGAGGTATACATATAACTCTTCTTGATTTTTCCAATAAACAAATCCAAGATGCGTCCAACAATGCTATCAAAATGGTAAAAGCATAGAAAATCTTCATTGAAATTGGTTTCCAGTCATTTAGTAATTTTTACTTGAATCAAAAATTGTTCTTCCAATTTAAAAAACCCAAGACGAAGGTAATAATGGTTCTAAATGGTTCTAATAGACAGTTTTATTTTGTCACCCCTTTTCAAACTATGCTAGTAAAACATTCATTATTCCCTGGAACACTTGAGCTGATTCATCATTGTCAAGTGCTACTTCGGCATAAATTGCCGCTAGAATAATAGCATTGATTTGTGCCTGGCAGAAAAACGAATTGATCTTAAACAAAATAAACTGTAGCTAAATTGACAATGCCCCTTTAAATAATTCCCTCCATAAAACTTTAACCCCAATCCTGTTTACACTTCATACGGGCCCTTGGTTCAGTGCTTATACTGAACAAATTCGGTGATCGTAGAATTTGATTGGTGGCAGAGAAACTAATCGTGTCTAAAAATGTAGTGAAAATGACAGATCCCCCTTTAATCCAGCCAAATAACCTTGACTCCCAATCGTGTACACCTTATATGGGCTTGGGTCAGTGTGATACTAACCAAGTCTATTGATTGCAAGCAAAAAAAAAAAAAACCACCCAAAACAACCCCCAAAAACAAAAAAAAAACCATGGATAGATTTAGAAGAGGGGCCCCCCTTCTTTAATCGGCCCCACAGGACCTTTGAGCAAATCGGACTACACCCCACAATAGGGAACCTACCAAGCTTGGTGATTGTAACATTGATTTGTGTGTGGCGGCCCCGTGGCGGCGCCAGACACTCTATTTTCGGGGGGGCAAAACGGGGGGAAAAGTGAAAATCTTGGGGGGGGGGGCAAAAGTGAAATTCGGTGGGGCAGAAATATGAAAATTGGAAAATTTTTCCCCAATTTTGGCCCCAAATCGGCTGATTTTTGGCCCCAATCACTGGAAATTTTGCCCAAAATCTTATTTTTCTTTAGAACCAGGGGGGGCAAACTGGGGCAAGAAAAAAATTTGGGGGGGGGGGCAAATGCCCCGCCATGCCCCCCTGGCGCCACTGTGTGTGAGAAAAAAAGAATTGATCTAAAACAGCCTAAAACTGTAACCAATATGACAGAGTGTCCCTTTAATCCATCCGGGCTTTAGTGATCGTAGCATTTGATTTGTAGCAAAAAAAAACGAATGTACAGATTTTCAAAGAATGCCCCTTTAATCGGCTCACATGGCCTTTCACCCTAATCGGAGTACACCGTATATGGACAAGCATTGGGACGTGGTTCTTCTGATCACGTTTGGCTGCAATTGGCCCAGGCGTTTGGGAAGGAGCTAACAAAGTCCAAAACTTTAACCGGACATTCATACATTTGGGTGGCCAAACTATATGTACCGGCTTTGATCTTGTTGGTCAACCCACCATCCCTCATTTAATTTTGCATTGTTACACTGGTAAATAAAACTAAACTGAAACTGAAACATACTACATGCACATGCAGAAATAGTGATAGTGAATGACACTACATGGACTTTTATAGGCGATTGTCACTATGAGCTGGTTAGTAAAATCTCATTCCTAGCTTTGGCACCGTTCAGTACCTTCCATTCCCAGTATTTGAAAATACACACACCCTGGTCTTTGGGTATGAGATATGATACCCCAGAGCACACATCGGTCGGTTTCATGTCAATGTAGGTACAAGTACACCCACTGAACGTGTCTTGGTGGATGAGCACATTGTAACTCATGTCTACCGCTATCAAACTATGCTTAATAGTTAATAGTTCCTAAATTAGTTATCATCGATATTATTTTATAATATGTATTATGTGAGTGAGAAAATAAATAATAATGAAAAACTGAATGCTAGCAAACTTTCATACTTCATTGAAAAGCTTGAGCTGATCCTGCACCTACCATTTACTTGGCATGGAATTTCAGCTAGGAACTGATTGTCCACTCCTCACCGCGAATTTAAATATTAATATTGGTACCATTAAAGTATCATGAAAGATTTGGTACCGACTGGTTATGTACGACATGTTTTGCCTGCTGGTATATCTAAAATATGATAGGATAAGTTAACTCACGGTACAAATTGCATTGCTACCTTGGTTAATTACAAAATAAAATGCAGGTTAAATTACATGGATGATAAAGAATGTCAATACTCAACACCAAAAAGGTCACACAGAAGGAACCGTATCCTTCGACACCCAAATTTAAAATGCTTGTAATTTAATATGTAATGTCTTCATATTTTTAACTATTTTTAATTTTTTAGGTTTTTTCTTTTTTTAAATGTTATACATATTAAAAAAGAGGAAAATATCATTGTGCCTTAAAATACTCTCGAAAATACATTTGATTCATCAAACTTTATACAATTACCATACTCAGGGTAATATTTTTTTAAACTTACATTTAAAACACTAATTGAGATCCTGGAATTTTTGTTATTTACACAGTATACGATGGTATTTTATCACAGTTTACTGCATCTCAAACTTGGAATTGAGCATTCTAGGTGACTATCTTTAGTTATAGTGGACGTATTTTAATTATACATGAAACAAATTATATTTCGAAATCTCTGAATCAGTCTTTTAGCAAGTCGGATATGTCCACTGTGTGACATTTTCGTGTCCGCGTTATGTCCGACATAAGCAGTTTGAATTAAGCGATACTAAACTGTACTTAACTGTAGATTAAAATATTCGTTCATCAGATAATTCAAGGCGAATTATGTCTTACTCTTAGTAAACTTAAAGAAACAGCAACTACACAATAACCGTCAGCTTATTTGACAACATAATTTTACTAATTTTAACTTACTTAGTTAATTTCTACTATTTGGCCTATTTGGCATCCGTTTTGGATGCCATCACGGAATTGATTTTGATATAACAAAAACAATTACCAGCGCTTTAACTATAATGACCAGAATTGTTTTATTGAAATTATTAATTTATGCTTACTGTCAAGTCGTATATGGCCGGGTTATGAATTTTATATGAGTTTGTGTATTCTGGCGAACGTTTTGGAAGCCCAACTTGGGGTTAAACAATAGAGAAAAAAAGTTACGCTTTTTGATGTTATACATCATGCGGCGGCTAACCGCCCATTTTCTGGATGCCATACTTGGAAGATTTTTTTTAAATTGGAAACAATCCAACAATAGAAATACTGAAAGAAACCCAACTTTCAAAAAAATCTTCAAATTTGACAAATTTGTTTGGATATTAAACACCCATTTCTACGATTTAACCATTTTGGTGCGGCCATTTTGGAATGCCAATGGGATTTTCTCCCCAAATTCCAATAATGGGAAATTACTGATTTAAAAATACATCGGTCCTCGGACCGCTTGGTCGCCTGCCGTCGCGGTTAGTGACTTGATCGGCCTACATGACCTTTGCCCTTTGATATGTGACCTTAGGACCTCATAAGAATGAAGGTTTTGTATGTTAACTCCATAAACCAAGTTTGGTTCAATTGCTTCAACTTTTCAAATGAGTGGGTCAATTCTTACATTTTCAGCCTTATTTACAACTTGATATCCCATTGACCTTTGAACCTTGGTTAGGTGACCTTGACCTCATCAACAATGCAGGATCCCATTTTGCACCTAAGATTTCAAGTTGGTTCAATTGAAACTCAACTTTTCAATATGAGGTCAATTTACATTTTCAGCCTATTTTAAACTGACCTCACATGACCTGTGACCTTGGCCATGTGACCTTTGACCATGGGTATGTGACTTTGACCTCTCACAAGGTGTGGGGGATGTCATGCTTCACCACCTGTGCACCCAAGTTTGGTTTCAATCCATCAAAGAGTATGAGGATATTACAGGCAATGGCTAACCCTCTTTTAACAAGACAAACAACAACAACAAGCAACCCCCCCATCAAACAACAGACTCAACAACTACAGTGGGACAAAGTGTATCCATTGGTCACTCCTCCTCCTCCCGCCACCGCCCGCCCCCCCCGCGCACACCGGCACACCAAAAACCCAAATTCCAGGAATATTTTTGCATGTTTACACATTCATGCACACACCCCCACATTTCACACAAATGCCATCTGAATTTAAACGTGGGGACCCCGGGAAAAACCAACAAGGGGAAAATACTAATTATTAGAGGCCAAAATTCCAATTAATAGTTGTTGGATGTTATATACCATAATGATTTTACCAGATTTTTGACATCCATATTTTGCGCATCTTGAATCATTATGAATTCCTTTGGGACTAAACGCTTGGTACCCGGATTTTCTGGCGTTCTGTCCATTGAAAATATCCTGATTTTGCATAATCTTTGATAAAAAATAAATATCCCTATCAACAATTTCGATTCCCGAGAGAAAAGGTATTTCAAAGTATGCTCTTTCTATTAACCGTTTCTAATTGTGCAATTCAGTTCAGGGGAGTTGCGGGTTCTACGAACAAAACCGGTTATAATGCGTAGGATGTAATGCTTTTCCACTGAAAAAAATGGAACTTTTTTTGCATAAAACATATCATAAAAAAGTTAAATATCGTTCGGACAATTTGATCTCCTACAGAAAGGTATTTCAGGGTGTGCTCTTCCTATTAAACATAAATTGGTTTTTTAATTCAAGCCCCGGCACTCGCGTTTTATACATGGAAAATATTTAAAAAAATTCGCCCTTTTGCCTTACAAAACCTCAAAATCGCTCTAAAATCATTGAAAAATTTTCAATAAGCTGTATATTGTTGAAAAATAGAGATGCTGGCATCCAAAGGGGTCCCAAAAACGGATGAAAAGGAATCATAATGAATGCCTTTTAAAAGTGCATATATAGAGAAACTTCATTATTGGGAATACCCTTAAATATTTAAAATGGTCCTTATGATCAACGGGGCCATTTTATACTTATATAAATATTCTAGATTAGTGATTAAAAAGACATTTTTTTCTGGCATATATTCATGTATTAGTTGGCCTTATTTACTTATGGTGAAATAGTTGCTACAATACTGCATCTTTTATTGAAACCCCCCCCCCAATTCAATGTTGAATCCTGCAAATCTGGTTTTCATTGGAGAAGAATCCAACATGATTGGTGGGGGAGGGGAGGGGTGGGTAGGAATATATCATAACCACGTTGTAAAACTTTTATAAGAACATTAGTTCGCCAGGTATAGTCATGGGTGATTACTTTATATCTTTCCTTGAGTTGCCCAGTGCACGGATTTGATGGGATTAAATAAAAAACAAAATTGCAACCAGCAACATACTCTACAGCGTCTAAGTGATTGATTGAGCTAACAAACGGGTTTGATAGAAAACTTCATTTGTTAAGAAATGATCAAAATTTAATTAAAGCAATATCCTTATTGATCTTTGTAATATATACGTTACCTTAATGTCAATAAATTGTTGACTCCATAAAAATATTGTAATGAAACCCAAAGTCCAAGCCATCTCTAACTCAGTCCAAGCCATTTCTGTTCATGCTATTTTCTGTTCAGGTACCAGGTAAATATTAAAAAAGTGAAAATATTTAAGTCAACAGAGAACTAGCAATGATATTTATTTTTATTATAAAAAATTAAAAGCAAGGTTTTCTATAGTGCCAATTAAAAAAACATCAGTAAACCTTATGATGCATTTTATGAGTTCGTTTTACCCCGCTGTCCTTAGAGTGTAAATCACCTTTGTTTTTATGAATTTCATTTTACACCGATTCCTAATAGTAAATCATTTATTTTATTTTTTTACTTTCTTTAATTCCAAGTGAATTTATTTTAGCCAAAATCTTCAATACATCAAATTGTAAGTGAAAAACTCACGTTCATTCATAACTGATGATTCAATTAGGGGAAGACAGAAATAAAGCTTAAGTTTGCAGAAGGAAGGCACATTCAGGAAAAAAAAGCAATCACCACGGGTCGAAAACTTGGTTTCCTCTGTATCCAGAATCACGGTCTTCCCCGGAACAATGTGAGAGACGGACTGTTTCGTGTTGTTGCATCTGATTTTATTATAGAAATACATGTAGTGATTATTTCCATCTGTGACCGTATTCAATCACGTTCCCATAGAACTGTGTGCTCTGGCAACGGTATTCAATGAATTGTAAGAATTAGATAGGATCAAGATTTTTTTTTGGTTGAAACCGTGCGATTTGTTAACAAATGACTACCATTCGCATGTCATCATTTCCTTTCTGATTACCGTGGCATACCGATTTAAATGATTGGAATGGAATATAATAGACATGGGTGTATAAACTTTGGACCCCCTCTTATTAATTAGGCGTACGTGAAAGTGAAAATGATTGTTTTTAACACGCCGTATGATTTAAAACCACAACCACGAAAAGCCATTGCGTGATCCCTATGAACATTAATTCGTGCAATATTGCTACGATGAGCACAAAAACAGGGGTTGTAGATTTGTTAAGATAAAATCTGTAACTTATTTTGGTAATTTTGGATGGTTTAAAGTTTCTTTAAAAAAAAAAAAAAAAAATGCAGGGGGGGGGTGAAAAAACAAAACAATTTCTGATGCACTACTATGTTGATTTGTATTTAAAATATGATGAAAAGTCAAGTACACAGATACCCAAAGTCATTAATTTTATCCTAGTTTTGGTGCAAATTTTGGTAATAAAATAGCATAATATTGAACAAAATTAATAGCCATCCATTCCTTTTTTACTATGCAGAAAATTGACCATAATTGTATAAGCATATAAATACAGGAAACCTGAGCAGAGTTTGATACAACTTCGCTTCTATAGGTTGAACAAAATGTCGTAATGGCTGACCAAAATGGCACCAAACTGTGCGAGTAAAATAGGGTTAATTCAGTCCCAGGCACTCGAGGTTTACATGTAAAATATTTTAAATTTAGCCTTTTTGTCTACACAATACTAAATCGCCTAAATCCTGAAATTTTAATACAGCTGGAGATTGTTGAAAAATAGAGATGTTGGCATACAAAGGGGTCCAAACCATCGAAAAGGAATTATAATGTTACCAAAGTACCACGGGAGAGTGGGACGCGCACTTAATTTTCTTGCCACAGACATTAGTATATCACGGAGTTTTTTTGTAGTACCACGTCCAGATGTGATTTTGTTCGTATTCGAAATGTGTGTTCTGTGTTTTTCTTTCCCTTCTTGTTTTCGCTTGGTGGATTTTTGTGTTTGCTTGCTTGCGTAAATGTGTGTTTTTTAGTGTGTTTTTGTGGGTTTTGTGTGTGTTTTTCTTTCTTTTTCTCTAGAATTATACATATTGTTCCAACGGAGAAAGTGGGTCGGTGCAAAAAACAAACCCTCATTACTGTTTATGTTCATACTTATAGGCCAGCTTAGCTCGTAATTTGGGGTTAAAACCCATAAACTTTTTTTTATACCTATTGCTGTTCTACAACGAACCGATAGGGTCTGGTGTTTTTGGAATTCGTGGGCACTTCGGTTTTGTGGTAGCCACATAGTGTTTTAAAAAGCGTTTACTCTGTGCTGGGATAGGAACTACAAACCTTACATGTCTTTTTCTCCAATGTTATTAGAGAAAAACAGTGAATTTTAATTTTGACCTAGTAAAATCATATCAGAAGATGGTTAGTAACCTACGTCCAAGACTGTTCTTTTGTCGTAACGAAGGTGTGGTATGTTTTTTTCTTTCCTTCTCTTTTGCTCTTGGTGTTATTTTTTGTTGCTTCTTGCTTAATGTGTGTTGTTTTATGTTGTGGGTGTGTGTGTATGTGTTGTGTTTTTTTTTCTAGAATAATAGATATTGTTCGCAACCTTAGAAAGTGGGCGTTGCAAAAAATAATAAATAAAAATCTATTTATTAATAGTTATAGTTCATCCTGTAAAAAATGTTTTACTCGTCGAACCTCTTCTTTATAGGCCAGCTGAAATCGTAAGTTGGGATTAAAACATGTCAAACTTTTACCCATTTCTATTCTACACGAACCAATAATCATCTGGTGTTAATTTGGAATCCGTGGTCACTTCGGTCTGGTAGCCATAGAGCGTTTAAAAAGTATTTACTGTGTGCTTGGATAGGAAATACAAACCTTTAAATGTCTTTTTCTCCAAAATGTTATAGAGTAAAACATGTGAATTTTAATTTTGACTAGTTCTACTCTTCTACAAGTGTATAGCACCCGAACGTACATATGTTATTTTTTGCCGTATACGAAGGATGGTGTATGTATTTGTTCTTCCTTCGCTTTTGCTCTTGGTGTGCTTTTTGTTTGCTTTCTTGCGTAATGTGTGTGTTGTATGTGTGTGGATTTTTTTCTGAATTAATACATATTGTTACAACGGAGAGAGAAAGGGTCGTTGCAAAAAGAAAAAAAAATTAAAAAACCTCATTTATTTATTAATATTATAGTTCTCCTGTAAAAAAAATGTTTTACTCGTCGAACTCATCTTGATAGGCCAGCTGAGATCGTAATTTGGGATTAAAACCATGTCAAACTATTTTACCTATTTCTATTTACACAACCAATAATCATCTGGTGTTAATTTGGAACCCGTGGGCATTCGGTATGGTAGCCACAGAGCGTTTAAAAAGCGTTTACTGTATGCTGGGATAGGAAATCAAACCTTAAATAGCTATCTCAAAAATGTATTTGGGGGAAATTAAAAAAAACAGTTGAATTTCAATTTTTGACTGTAAATCATATCAAAGATATGATTTAACTAAAAAGGCCTATTATGTCTTTATCTTGGTTGAGCTGCTCTGTATGTAACCTTTGTTCTTAATAACGTGTATTCTAAAATTTGGAGTTTGTGGTTCGTCCTCATGCTTTTTTTGTTACTGAAAAATCATTTGCTTAAAGAGCGCCCCTTGATTTACCTGGCAAGCCAATTCGCTGGCTCCATGACCATTATGATTCCTTGGGGACTAACGCTTGGGACCGCGATTTTTGGGTTCTGTCCCATGGAACAATAGCCGGATTTTGCATAAAATCTTTGATAAAAAATATTCCTTTCAACAATTTAGATCCCTAGAGAAAAGTATTTCAAGTATGCCTTCCTATTAAACGTGTCTAATTTTGCAAATTCATTTCAGGGGAGTCGCGTTTCTACGTATCAACCCGGGGTTTATAATGCGGGGATGTAATGCTTTTCATGAAAATGGCAGCTTTTTTGCATAAACCCTATCATAAAAATTTAATACGTTCGGAC